>WOVY01003781.1:0-69456 GCA_013436015.1 Rhipicephalus annulatus
AATCTACCATTCGTCACTTTGGCCTACAATAACGGCCATTCAGCGCACAACCGGCCACTCACTATTTTACTAGTTTCCTATTCACCAATTCTTCCTGGATGTCTCTTTCATTACCTGCCCCGCGAATTCAACTCCATTCCCTTCAGAGGAACACGTTTTACGACTCGCCACAGTGCCGCCAGCGTGCTTGTATAAATACTGAAGCCGACAGTAAGAGAGGAAGCTACTTTATGATGAATCGCATCGCGCTGTATCCTTTCAACCTGGAGACGAAGTGCTCCTTTTGATGCCTATTCGCACACCTGGTTTGTGTGACAAATTGCAGCCATGGTTTATCGGGCCGTACGCAGTTCTTGAAGATACTTCACCAGTAAAGTATGGCGTGACGTCACGTGTAGCCCCAGCAGGTTGCCGTTATCGAACTACTGAGGTCATCAATGTCTCCCGTATGAAGCCATTCATGCTATGTTCTTTGTCACCTTGACTTGCCACGGCCAGGCTGGCAGTTTTCACGGGGTGGAATTAGTGTGGGTATTTAGTATACCAATTCTCTTCATCTGTACATTATCATCATTATCATGTGTCGCTCATGCATCCTCATCGTTGTCGCATAGCATCATCATCTTGGTTCGTTCATCGTTGCTGTCGGCTTCGGTTTCTCGGGCCTAATAAAGATATTGAAACAAGACTTCATAATACGTGTACATGCATGGTGCAAGACATCGACGCGAGAATTAATATCCCGCCGAGGAGTGTCCATATAATTGCTATTGCAATAAAAGCTTTCGCAATTCTGCTCACTGCGCCTGCACGGAACTACTTGAAGCCATCGGCCAGTGAGGGTGCCGAGACTGCCCCCAGATGCTTAGATATTCGCTTTAAAAGAGCCCTAAACACTTCTGAATAACAATATAATTGATTCACTGGAAAAGCGCTTTGCCTCAAAAACTCAACGTTGCAAAAAGTTTAAGAATCCGTCTAGTGCGAGTGGAGTTACAAAGAATTTTAACTCCGCAATCGCATTCTCTCTTCTCTCGGTCCTGGAAGCTAAGCAGGGAGGGATCGCAGGGGCAAAACAATACCTTCACGCGTGTCCTCGTGACCTGGAGCACTTTTCTTTTTTTATTCGAATATGCTGCTTTTTGAGGGTGATCGCGCATGCGTGATGGTCTCTTGACAAGTGACGGCCTCGCGCGTGATCAAGTAAGGACCAAACGCGCCAAGTTCAAATCAGCCAATGGCTGATAGATGGGTAATCTACTTGTAACTTTTGAGTGTTTTGCGTCAGTTTTTTTCAGGTAAAGATAAAGGAATTTTTAGCTGACTGATAATTTATTGTGGATTCCAAGCCACGTGCTGCGCTAAACATTTGGCTCGCGTGTTCTCGGGAGCCTCTGCTACCGATCGGCAGTGTTTTCTGACAACGCTCAAGAAGTGTCGCACGGCCCCTTCAACAGTGGACCGTTTTGTACGTACACTGTGTTTCACAGTTAGGGAACATCTCGTAGCCGCGGCATCGCGATGGGGCCATGATGCGGCTAGCATGACATTGTTGCTCAGACAGCAGCTCGCGCTTGCGCCGACGCTTGAAAGGGTGTACACTCATGTCTTTGACTCCAACGTCCCTCAAGCGGGAATGCGGGAACTGAACCGATATCACCTATCGCGTCTCTGTAAGCCTCAATGCCGTCCAAAATGGAGGCCGTCATCACTGTCATTGGGGACTTCACGAGGTTTGTATTTGATTAGCGTGAATAATTACCACGCACGGTACGTGCTCATCACGGTGTTGCCCCTTGCAGACGGCGGTGTGAGGGGGACAAAGAAGAAATATGCGTGAACAAACTCATTACCAATGCTTGAGGCCCGTGTGGTCTACTAGCAGTAGGTGGTTCTAAAATAGTTTGGTGTGTGGGGTTTAACACCCCAAAGCTACCACATGATATGAGGAGCCGCCGTAGAGGAGGGCTCCGGAAGTATAGATTACCTGGGGTTCTTTAACGTGCACCCAAATCTGAGCGCACTAGCCTACAACATTTTCGCCTCGATCGAAAACACAGCCGCCACAGGCGGAATTCAATGCCGTGACAATACGGGTCAGCAGACGAGTACCTTAGCCACTAGACCACCGTGACATTGTTTTCTTCAACGTAAACTCTCAGGCAAAATTACCCAAAAGGAGTAACGGAGCCCATAGGCGCACGCGATGAACAGATAGACCGTTGTGGAGAAACCACAGAGGGAAGCGTGCGGCGCGAAACCTCTTAGTCTCCAAAGCGATGAACCACCCGGGGATCGCTGGTAGCGCGAAAAAGCATTGCCAAGGTGACTAGCCCTTCTCCACAGAAACACGTCTTACTCCTTCTCTGCTGGCCCAGTCTTTCCCCGTATTTTGCCAGCGACTGTTCGCGGTGCGTCGCGCTCGGAGTGCTCTACCACGGCTGCCTGGATTCGACGATCTAAGAATTACGACGTGGTGCTTGTGTGTACGCTTGGATGAACGTGGGCTGCTGCTTTTGCGTTTCGCTGCACCCATGAAGTTTGCAGCAAGCCTCGACACGTCACCATGCCACGCTGTATATCTCTGGCTTCAAGATAGTCACGACCATCACACGACAGCAACAGTAGGGGAGGCCAATACGGTGACCAAGAAGTCAACAGGCCTATCGAATATATACTTCAGTCCGACTCAGGGCAGAAAACAGCGCTGGATTTTAAGGCAAGTAGGTTATCATTTTTTATTCTACTCTACTTGTCGCGTGTGCGATACGAATCTCGCTTGCCGGCAACGGGCTTGGTCGTGTTGTATATCGCACGCACGAAATGCATCGCGAAGGTAAGCTTCGGCGTCTGCAGTTCACCTGTGCTTTGGGACTGCCTGGAAATCAGCCGCCATTGCCGTTGGCCTCCCGTACCAACGCCTCCCAAATCTAGGGAGGCGTTGCCCGTACGCTCGCTCATCGAGTGCTCGCCTGTCTTCGCCACCGTGATGAGGGTCCGGGCTGACGATATTGAGCTGAGACCTCGTCGCTGTGTGAGGAGTCGCCGAAAACACGTTGCGGGTTCTCGTAAAGAGCTTGGTTGTAGTATGTCGCGCACTGTAAGTGCACCAGCACGGGCTAGCAGGGCTTTCGCTAGCTTCAGAACTCCCTGAAAAATCGGTCGCCATTACAGTCGATCGCAAGCAGCTCAGCGCCGTCCGCTGGCTGCGGCGGCGGACTCGCGTTTGCGCGCTGCACTCGCTCGAGTTTGTGGAAAAGGGCGGAATGCATTACCGTCGAATTCTTCCGCTCTAGCTCCAAACCAGCTCGGCGCTGTTCGTGGCTGCGGCGAAGCGTACGCTCGTCTTCCTGTTCCAAGTTCGCTGGCGGCAGACACTCCGCGTGCAACGCCGTTGTTTGGTCTCGTCGTTCGCTTGCTCGAGCTGAACGACGTTGCTCGCTTAGGACTCGGCGACTTGTTAGCGCATGGAGGTTCGCGAAGTTGAGGCTGCAGCTGCCGCTTCTAAGCTGTTGCGCTACGGGGATCGAAATGAGTCTGACGATGCGTGACATCACGGCGGAATTATTAGCAGGTCATATGTCACGTATGTTTTCATCTCACCTTGCACTTATTTCTCACATGCATTTGTGTTCATCCTCTGTCACGTGTGACTCACTATTTACATACTTATTGTGCAGCCGTGGGCACACAGCGTGCTGAAGACTGTGTGCGCTGGCGTCTGCGATGCCCGTCATCCATCTCTTCAGTCAGATTGATTTGATTGATTGATTGATTGATATGTGGGTTTAACGTCCCAAAACCACTATACGATTATGAGAGACGCCGTAGTGGAGGGCTCCGGAAATTTAGACCCCCTGGGGTTCTTTAACGTGTTGCTCACTGCGCAGAAAAAACAGGCGAGAAAAGTATTAGGGCCTGGCGGAAAATAATAAAAAAATAGTGTTTAAACTGGGGACAAAAAGTTCTTCCGATTGGATTATATGCGTGGATCAACCCGTTCGTGCGGCCAGGTGCAACTGTGAGGACTAACGGTTACCCGGTAAGGTTGTAAATGTGGGGAATAACAGTTGCTCTATAAGGTGCAAATGTGATGACTAAATGTTTATCTTTTGGGGTGAACTGTAGGACTAACAGTACTCACTAAGGTGTAAATGTGGGGAATAAATGTTAGTCCCTTGAGGGGACTAACTGTTAGACCCGGTGCTGTTAGTACTTAAGGGACAAATGGTTGTGGCAGCCCCCATTAGTCCCCAAAAAGGACGAAACCACACACCGTTTTTACACCCTTTTGCCTTAGAGTATATTTAGGTACATAGTAGCCCAAAGTTGGAAAATTATTGATCACAGAAAAGAGTAAGAAGGAGAGAAAGGTCGGGCACCAACTTAGTGCTACTCTGTACCCCTCTTACATTAACCCACTCGCTTATCAGCAAGTGTTACTCAAGTATATTTATGTAGTTCTTATGTAAATAGCTCCTTACTACTGACGAGATTGGGGAAATGGTAAAGGGTATAGCATGCATGTGATGAGCAGCCAAGCGCAAGATTCCTTGACGGTGCGGTTCTGGAAGCACCATTCGATAAAAAAATATTTGATAAGCTTGTAGGTCCATTTGTTTTTTTTTATAAATGTAATTAACGCGCCTCCTCTTTTTCCCCTCCTCCGACCTACCCTGAGGCTGGCGCCGCGTCGGTATTGGCCAGATGCCGTCACGTGGCATCGCTGGCAGTGTTCATTTGTTTACAAACGCTCGCGACTGCCATCTTTGCTCTTGATATGAAGACGTCTTGGAGCAAAGCGCATCTGTTTACGGATATGAAGTTGTCCATCTGAGCACGCTGAGCTGCGAAATGCTCTTCACGCAAAAATGACGTGGCGATTTGATGCCGTGAGTGGTTGTCGTGCCTTGTTCTACAAGTCGCTGTTAATTGTGCAGGACGTCGCGATCTCTCAATCAGGTTTCACTAATGCTTCTGCTGGAGCTGCTTTTTTTTGTCCACACTACATGTTTACGTTACGTGTTCTGCTTGTCAGTATGCGCCGTCTGGTTTTGAGTTCGCGGTACCGGGTTTTGCGTTTTGAATAAACGCGGAAAGGAGCCCGAACTTGTCATTACGAAACATCAGTGATTTCGCATTGCTGTTCTCAATGAACAAAACTGGAGTGGTGCAGCAACTCAAATTAGGATGGTACTCGCTCTCAGATTTTGTTGCGCGCTCGTGTATTTCAGAGCAAACTGCTCTCTGTGGCCCTCTTGCGTTGACCAAGCAGCCGGGAGACTCGCGATGCAAGGGCATGCAGCTATGCAATGCATGCATAGCTTCGAGTCATTGGATGCGTGCATCGTTTAGGAACCTCACACATACGTGTCAATTCGTGGGATAGTTCAATTGTTATTTGGTGTGAACATTTATATCCGCAAGTAGAGCTCTCGCAAATACTCGCGTATGGTGGTACACTAGTTCATTGATATGCTACCTCATTATTCAGGCGAAATAGTTGATATGTTAGATACGTTCACAACGCGCACTTCTGAAATACGATTGGTGCGCCTCACCACTTCACGAAACAACCACAGCTGCTCTAATGTATCAGCTCTGCGCCTTCTGACACATTAGGGATTTCGATGTCCCATCACATGCTAAAATTGGCCATCGGCAACATCGCCGTCCCACGTCGGCAGCGTCAACGCGAGTTCTTTATTGGATGACAGTCAAAGTAAATGCTCCCTCCACATATTGTGTACACTGTACACGGTGAAGCTTGCACCACCAATCGCCGAGTAAGGAAAGACAGTCGCACTGTCTCTTCAGACGCTACCGCAACAGCTAGCAGAAAGGTTAGCGAAAGCGGCTGCTAATGAACATTAGAATGTTGTTATTCACAGTGTAACGGTTATTCGGAGACGCACTTAACGATGGGCCAGAAAAAACGAGTGCTCTCACGAATTATCACAATTTCTAGTTCAAGAACATACTAAAGAATGATGCACACAGCTAACATACGCTCACTGCGATGCCGAGTGACTCGATCGAAGACTGATCACAAGTAGGCGTTGCGCGTGGCACTAGAGTTTTATGGGCTCACGCTACAATCAGTAGGATAACTTTAGCATGGGTTAGATAACTGGCGCGAACACTCTCAGCCCGCTGCCTGCCGAACAAGCGCTTTCTTCGCAAAAGAGCGTCTGCTACGCAAGAGCAATTCAGATGGTTACACGTTCTAAAGGCGAGTGCGAAGGAAAGGAGACCGAACAAAAACGCGAGCAGAGGAGGAGAGTGTCGCTACTTTACGAATTTCTAGTGGTACTGATGTCGGCTGATCGGCAGCGGCCACTGTCGGAAAGAAAGTGCAAGAGGATGCGCACTTAAAGGCAAACTCCGGTGATTCTTTGACCATATCAGGATAGTGATGCTTTTATGCTCCTAAGACCCTCTTCTCACGTGCCCGATAACTGAAATGCTCACAAAACATCAAAAATAATTTTAATTATCGAAACACTGCCATACTGAAACCCAACGAAGTGCGCTTCTACGTGTGACGTAAAAATTTGCCGGACGCTGCGGGAACCTGCCTGATTGCACATAATGCACGACAGATGGCACTACCTGTCCGCACCGTCTGCGGCGATCGATCAAAATGCTTACGCTGTTATTGTGAATATGGGGCGAATCGTGTGTGGCTCACAATGCAACACTACTTGGCACCCATCGCGTGCCCACCAATACGGAAAAGGAAATCGGACACTTAACCAAGGAAGCACCCGCCGAACCAACACAATCCCTAGCAGAGAAGCAGACGCTGCAGTGGTACACCAGTTCGTCACTTCCGCCAGGCAAAACTCAACGTCACACACAAAATGTTGCCAATAATTCTGGCAAGTGAGGTGAGCATTTCAAGGCAATGTATAAAATTCATTTGAAAAGATTCTGCTAAACTCAAGCCTGAAATAGGGCATGAATGGTGCGAACGTGCAAGTGAACGTACCTAGTGAGTCTCATAGAGATCCACTGATCTGAAAAACACGCCGGAGTTGGCCTTTAAGCTTGCTGCTGACACTCACCGCGATATCAATTCTGCAAAATGCTGCTTATAACATGTAATAGAGGCACTTTTATATCGCACAGACACACCACAAAGAATGAGATGACACACACAAGCGCTGACAATGAACTGACTCGGGAATGTCAATGCATACATGCATTCGAGGCAGCCATACCGCGCATGCACCATGCAATCGAAAAAAAACACAAAACTAAGCAGAGTTGAAAAATGAATTAGTGTATTACATATAGGACGAAATGAAACCAAACTCAGATGTCTACAGAGACAAGAAACATGCCACTTATGCAAAGATGAACCCGCTTTCTGATATTAGGCTTTTAAAGTCAGCAGTGCGTGCTTATTATTGCTCCTACCAGGGATCAACGTGCTTTCAAAGTGTGCCTCACAAATGCGGCAAGTGTTATTAAGAGCCACAAGATGGGCTCCTTTATCTGCGTAATCTTTCAATCTGTTGATATTTTGTGAGTATTACCTCAGCCTCAAGGAGCCCATCTTGTGGCTCATAACGCTTGCTGCAGTTATGAGGCCGGTTTTGAAGGGACTGATCCTTAGGCACGAGCAACAATGAGCATGCGCTGCTGGTTTTGGAAGCCTATCATATGAAAAATGCTCATATTCGCCTGAGTTACCCGTCTGTGTCCTTGCAATCATCAGAGTGATTTCATTTCATCGCGCAAGTATTACTATGATGAACTTTAAACTCTGATTACACTAGTGTGTGTTTTGTCGATTGTGTGGTGCATGTGCGGTATGGCTGCCTTGGAGGCAAATATGCATTGGCATTCCCGAAATTAAATTGGTTGATAGTGAGAGTATGGGTGTGTCGCCTCTCTTTTCTTGTGGTGTGTCTTTGCTCGCGCTGTAAAAGTACTTCTATGAGTATGAACTGACTAGGCCCAAACAAATATTTATCATAGCAATGCGGAAATCACGAGCGGTGACAACACCTCAAATGAAAGCGCACAGCCACGCCAATCAGGCTCTGCAGCTACAATGATATCGGCTGTGACACAGGCTCCTGTGATGCACAAGCCATGCTTTTAAATGCGAATGCATTTCTTAGTCGGGCTATGTCAGGAATCTGGTGTTGTCGCCGGCTCTGTCCGCGCGCCAGCAGGTGTTCTTTCTCCGCTCTCTTTCCTTCCCCGTAGCAACAGCTGCGAGCGTGTGTGCCTAATCTCGCCTTTAACAACCGGAGCATGTTGTGCGAAAGAGTGTAAAAGAGGGTAGGTGCAGTGCTTCACTTGTTCATAGACAAACCTACTTAACTAAACAGTGGTCACAACCGTAGGGCCCTGAGGTTGAGCTACTGCGTTTACTAATGCGCTGCTCTCAGCGCCACGAGCGGCTGGTCAGATCATATAATCTTCAGCATATTAATATGAAAAAAAGAAAAAAAAAATTCCAATGATGGATTTGAACCTGAACCATCATGCTTTGGAAACGAGTGTCTGCGCCACTTAACTACACAACCCTGCTGCCACAAAAAAACATGCATGTACATCTGATCAATATTAATTGATATGTGCAGTTTAATGTCCCAAACCAACTTATAATTATGAGAGACGCCGTATTGGAGGGCACCGAGAATTTCAATCACTTGGAGCTCTTTACCATGCACCCAAATCCGAGCACATGGACCAACAGCATTTTCGCCTCCATCAAAAATGTAACTGCCACAGCCGGGATTTAATTCCGCCAGCTACGGGTCAGCAGCCGAGTACCTTAGCCACTAGACCACCGCAGTGGGGGTACAATTACATCTAAACGACGAGAATGATTTGTTGGTTAAAAAAATGCAGAAAGGCAACAGTTTCTAGTAAGACCATACTGACTTTTGTGGCAGCGCAATAAACACCCTCAGCAGCACACGCTCTTGAGCCGCCATGGAGAATTGCGCACACTAATGAAATGTTTTTTTTTAATTGTGAAGCCAAACTTAGGTCTGAGCTGTCCTCTTGAGCCGACTATACGTGTGTTGTCTAACAAGTAGAAGTGAACATGGGTACGCAATCTAATGGTTGTCGCCATTTTCTTGAAGCTCTTTCGACAATGCTGGGAGAAACTAGGTCCCACAACATGACGATACCGGAAGAACTAAGCATCCACAAATTCAAAAAGGCCTCCTTCAATGACGGAAAACTCGCATTAGCAAGCGCGCATTCTTCTGCTTTTTCGCGTACCGATAGCGCCGGTCGTCACATTGAAGTGCGTCACCTTGAAGTGCTTTGCAACGGCACGCTTGCTGTTTTCTTTGGCGAAATTTACGGGAGCGAGTTCAATTTCGCCATATATATAATTGCTCGGCCATGAAAAGGCTCGAGTGGCCACTTTTTACGGTGGGATATTTCTATATACCCTATTCACTCGCTTAATTTGAGCATTTTTTTTTACAATTTTCAGCCTTTGGGAAGGGGGTGGGCCAGTCACGCGGGGATTTCACGAGCGCATACGAAATATTGTGTCACAGTCCTAACGAGCACAGTATATACATTAAAAAAAGAAATAAATTGAAGCATTGATTGATTTGTGGGGTTTAACGTCCCAAAACCACTATTTGATTATAAGAGACGCCGTAGTGGAGGTCTCCGGAAATTTTGACCACCTGGGGTTCTTTAACGTGCACCCAAATCTGAGCACACAGGCCTACAACATTTCCGCCTCCATCGGAAATGCAGCCGCCACAGCCGGGAATCGAACCCGCGACCTGCGGGTCAGCAGCCGAGTACCTTAGCCACTAGACCACCGTGGCGGGGCTAAATAAATTGAAGCACAAACGAAGTGTACTTGTTAAGTTTGAGAGAATCAGCGCGTGCTTTAACCAGCCAGACGCAGTCATGTTTGATCTAGTGGGAATCACTGATCGCGAAGTCTGAGGGGGAATCATCGTCGCTGCTGCTGCTGCCACCGCCCTCCCGAAGCGTATCCTCCTTGGTTCCGTCGAGTGCTTTTGAACGCCCCATTTTCCTGAAGCCCTTTCGACAATCCTGGGAGAAACTAGGTGCGACAACATGACGATATGGAAGAACTAAGCATCCACAGATAAAGGAAAAGGCCTCCTTCAATGACGGGAAACTTGCATTATCAAGCGCGCACTCTTCTGCTTTCTCGCATACCGATAGCGCCGGTCGTCACGTTGGAGTACGTCCCCTTAAAGTGCTTTGCGGCGGCACGCTTGCAGTTTTCTTCGGCGAAATTTACGACAGCTAGTTCAATTTCGCCATATATATATATATATATATATAGTTACTGTAGTACACCGCAAGAGAACCGTCAAAATGCGTCAGCCGCATGGCGAAACCTAAACTTCCAAAATTGACCAAGCATGCGTTGCAGCGCGGACGCAGAGAACAAGAGAAACAGTTGGTGAGACAGGTACTCGCACGCATTTGATGTAGAAAGTCGTCCGTGGCACGAGCGTGCATTCTGGCCATTATCGCGGGGGTAGAGATTGGGAGAGAGGGGCGAGCAAACGCTCGAGCAGTTGCGGCGATCCGTCAACAGGTTTTTGTTCGGGTGCGGTATTTTAGGGACCCCAGTTCAAGAGAAGGCCTCAGAACATGGGGGATCGAAAAGTAAAGGAGAGAGCATGCCCAGCTGTCGCGCTACGTGAAGAGTGTGGAGGAAATGACATCATCGCGGCCATATTCACTGGGCACAATGGCGGCGTTGCTATGGTTACGTTCTGCGCAGTGAAGGTGGTCTAGCAGTGAGGGGCCGCGGCTGGCGGCGGCATATGTGCCTCCCCAGGTCTCGTGCTGAGCCGTGGCGGACAATATTCGTGCTCTGCGCCGTGTTATTTGTTACGCAGTGTTCTCCTGGCAGTTATTGTACTCTTAGAAACATTTTTTTTTATTTTGTTCATCGCTGGGTTTCAACAGAGCATAGAACGAGTGCATATCCATGTGTCATGCGTGGATGTTGCCAGTGAAGCAATTAGTGTTCAGCGAAATTGTGCTGGGCACCATGACGAAGCGGAACGACAATGAACACCTTGCAGGTCAGTGACGGTTGGGCAGTGCTCCTGCTTGTGACAACGGACGACGCTCTTGAGCCCAGCAGGACGCAATGAGGACCATGTGCACATACGTAGTTCTGTGTTGTGTGTGTACAGTAACAACGGCCACGTGCGTATTAAAACACATTTTCTGTTCCGCTTCGTATACTCTCCCCCAGCATTGCATGTAATATCAACGTAACAGCAACCGCGTTCAAGTGTCACTTGCACCGGGCACAAAGTCACCATGGTCGCAGAATGGTGACGCCGGTGAGTTTCACGCAGAACACGGACACAGGGGCCGGACGCTGCGTCGACCGGCCCCTGTGTCCGTGTTCATGCTGTCTGTTGTCTCATCATGTTGTCTGTACTGTTGCGGAATTAATGACGTGAAAACACTCGCCGTGGTCAGTGCATCTAGCGCACTTCTATTGTACTTCCTTCGTTGTCGGTGAGCTGTTACTCGCTGTTAATATTCGGACGAAATGAATTCGCCGAAGGTGTCGCGCTGGTCCAGAGTGTTGAGCCCCGTTCCATTAGTTTTGAATCGTCACGACACGCGCGCTGTGCAGTTCACGTGCTTTCCGAGCCGGACAGAGAGTCGTGCCTTATGCCTTACATTCGGCTATAAACAAGAGAGGAGAATTTGCCCAGTCGATATGGCCGACTTCCAGCTTCATCGCAGCTTCACAACGAGTGACGTTAGGGCCTCTCTTACCATTCCTTTCCCCATGCCTTCGAAGAACGAACTTCGCACTCGCTGCCTCGTTTGCTCAGCGAGGTGCGCTCCCACCCGAAACATCGAAAGGTCCAAAGATCTGCATGCCGGAGAGCGGGCTCAGGCGGCTCGGGCAGCGAAAAATCTGCGCGAAAATATTTTTTTCCCAAAAAGCTGGCAAAATATTGAGGTGTGCAAATATGCGAGGGCGCAAATTATGCGCACAAATACGGTAGGTGGTGTTGGTTGCGCATCATGATGCGCATCTTTCACTGATTCGGTTTTGGTGCATTTTCTTTTCGTGTTCATAGAGGCTGATGACACGCGATCAGCCGCCATTTCACAGCAACGATCATACAGGAGCACCAAGAGTCAGCGGAAGAGCACCCTCCTTTCTTTCTAGTGCCACTTAGACCTGATTTGATTGATTTGTGGAGTTTAACGTCCCAAAACCACCATATGATTATGAGAGACGCCGTAGTGGTGGGCTCCGGAAGATTTCGACCGCCTGGGGTTCTTTAACATGCACCCAAATATCCGAGTACACGGGCCTACAACATTTCCGCCTCCATCAGAAATGCAGCCGCCACAGCCGGGATTTGATCCCGCGACCGGCGGGTCAGCAGCCGAGTACCTTAGCCACTAGACCACCGTGGCGGGGCTGTGCCACTCAGACCTAAGCATCATACACGTATCATGTTATCTAGGTATAGAGGTCATTTGATCACGCTCGCGTGTTCGTACTCATATTGCTCACAACAGTACAACACCTGGAAAGCGTCAGCGTAGAGGTCGAGACACACTCACTGATATCACGACAGTTCAGTTTTTAGCTCTCGTGCATCGTCGACAGATCTCGTAAAATTTCAAGGCTGATAGATCATTTTATTAGTTTGAAGTTATTATGGTCCGATAAGCTCCGAGTTACCTGCTATGCTGCAGCCGAGTGGCGTACATTTTTCACGTTTTCGAAATGCGAATGCATCTCTTAGTCGGGCTATGGCAGGCATCAGGCGTTCTCCGCGGTGGTGTCCGCTCACCGCCAGGTGCTATCTCTCCGCTCTCACTCCCTCTTTCATAGCAACAGCAGAGGGCGTGTACGCTTATTCTCGCCTCCAGTAAGCGGGGCTTGTGGTGCGATAAAATTTAAGTGAAGGTGGGTGCAGTGCTTCACCGCTTTTTCTCTTGCCGTTCGCTCCCTCTGCTATTTGCGCCACACTCTCCCGTTCACTCGCGCCTCACTCTTGTGGGGCATCTCTGAAGAATATCCGGAAACTTGTGCTTGAGAAGCCGCTGTGAAACGCCAACACTGAGCCAAAAACGCTGGTGCTCCGATCTCCCGTCTATTCGTTCCTCATTCTCGACCGTTCGCTGGCTGGGCGCCTCAAGTTGGTGATGGCTGTAGTCGGTGAAGGCGAATATATGACGGCAACGGTGCCCTCTTTTGGCGCAAGAAATGCATTCGTATTTATTCCCTATTCCCTTCGGGGAAGCGGGGGGCACTATTTAGTTAAGCGGTTTCCCTTGTGTAGGTCAGCTTTCGCAGAAGCAGCTGCCTCTTACTGAGTTCAGTCTCCTAACCAAAACGAAAAACTGTTTTATTACTTTCTCAAACTTAAACGATTGTCTATTACATATACTTTCGTAACATTTTCTGACGTGGGCTTTCAATGCACTACCAGTCTCTTACTCAGTGCGATGTTGGAATTCAGATCCTTTGGACGCCAAAGCATTACAGCGTGTTCATTAACTGCGCCGTCTTGTGAATGCGAAGCATTTCTTGGCGAACTTCAGTGACTTTGGGCGTATCCATCCATCCATTCATCCATCCATCCATTCATCTATCTAGCCGCCTACGTCTTTTAGCTCTCCTGGCCGTTTCAATATTGGTATCGATACGAAACTTGGTATGACATACCATGACCATATGAAGAACATATTTGAGTAGTTGCAATATCAAAATCTTGACGTGTATGTCATGAATGTGATGATTCACATTTCATGATCCTGCAGCCCTTGCGGTGGTGTCGTTCACATGAAATGTTGCAAAACTGGTATGGTATGGCATGATTACATAACAAACACAAGCGACAGACCCTAACATGAAAATTATGACATGCGTGTCATGTAACAACATGACTACATTCCACGCTAAAAATGCGCTGGCGGCCGTTTCGCTAGGTTCACAAGTACCAAATTCGCTTTTACGCGATGCGAACGGATGACATAGATCAATGACACATAGAAACATGATAATCATGATATGCGTGTCATGTAACATGTATACATGACACTCATGATGCGCTCGCGGCCGTTTCGCTAGCTTCGCACTTGCCAAATTGGGTATTACGTGACGTCAATGGAAGACGAATGTATGTTACTGGCCCAAATATGATAATTATGGGATGTGTGTCATGTGAGAACATGACTACATGCCAGAGTCAAGGCGCCAATACTTTTCGACGAGGCGCGGTGCGTGTGGTCACTGGCGTTCATTTCGACGCAACACGCTGGCGTTGCGACGCCAGGTGCTGGTCCTGCCATATACCCCTATGGGCATGCCGCACTGTGTTGCTTTCACGCATGCGCGTTTCAGCGCGTCCGGCGTCACTCCGTCAGGAAAAGAGGGAGACGCAGTGTTGTGGTAACGCGTCGGCATGAAATGCAGCATTTCGCACCGGATGCCGGTGGGCCGCGCCGACGGACGCTGGTCGTGCTGGTTGCGCCTGGCGTCAGTCTTAATAGTGCTCGCGTTTTAGTTCTCGTGAACTATAGCGTCGCCGAGCCCAGCGTGCACGCCCCTCAACACTAAATTGGAGTATAATGGGTCCTTCATGATGCACTGGCAGCCGTTTTGCTAGCTCCACAGATACCAACTTTGGTGTCACGCGACGGCAATGGGTGATGCAATATATGACTGGAGCTCCTGACTGAACTGTTGACTCCCACTGTACGTGGGATCTGCCAATTTTTTTTTTACTTCGCGTCCCTTTCCTTTACTCGGCAACTCGATTTACATGCAAACTTTCGCTCACGTGAAGTCCCATTCTTTTCGCCAACAAATAAGATGCCGTCGTGCACGTGCTGAGAAGGTCGAGCCCTGAAGGTAGCCATCTTGCAATATCGAGCGAGTCGACGCACGCATGTGAAGGGCACGCCAATGCACATCAGTGGGCGCAGCCAGGTGGTGGAACAGGAGTCCCGTGAAGCTTCCGTCCCATTCTGATATTTTTATTTCCATGACAAAGAACGACAATATGACAGTCAACCTTATCGTCCTACTCGATCCGTACTGCTAATCAAGAAGGCACCCCCCGCCCCCGAAATATTTTTAAACTCGGGGCATTTCTTAGTTGCACGATATCGCATGCCTCGCGTCGGCACTGTCAACACCCCCATGGCACATGCTCGCATATCATGCTAAGTGTTTGCTCCCCCACTTCTGTCGCCTCGCAAAGCCGACGCAGGCAACCTCTGCTAGTAAACACCGACATCTCAAACTACACAATTGTTCACTGGCCACCCCGTATATGCAGGCACTGGATTGTACATCAGCATCCCACCACTTATTCAAGGTAACGCTTCTATTAATAAAGATGAAATAATTAAACAATCCCGAATCATATATACTAACTATACTGGATGACAACTTTCCGTTGCAGCACAGCCAAGACTACGAAGCCGAGCACGCCTTTTTTTTCTACGCTTCTGCGTGTAGTCTATGAATGCTAACTTTGGCATACTGCATATCATAATGGAAAGTATTAAAAAATTAGGCAGATACTACCTACCCTAGAATCAACTTTATGCGAAGCACGCGAAAGGAGTGGGACCGTGTTGCATTTTTTTACTGAGCGACACGTCATAAAATGACGTTAAATATATGTAAAAATGTGGCTCGCACAGGCATAGGTTGAGTTGCAGGTGTTTATGTAACCAGTTTACCACATGCACAACGATCTCAGCTTGAAATGTGTTTTAGCAACACCAGAAGCTGATAAGAATCGCTGATGCTCATGAAGATGCTGGCCCTTGACACTGCTACCTAAATCAATTTCAGCTCAAGGCACGTCACTACAATTGACGCTAACCTGACGTGACGGCTCTATGAAAGGAGTTCATATGTAATGTTTATAAAATTGTGTAGGCAGCAGTGCAATCACTATTGACGTTTCACGAAGTTTAGCGTCTATTTCATAGGTAGTTCCAAGACCTGTCGTAGCTCTGTAGTAGAATGCTGGCCTGCCGCGCAGAATGCTTGGGTTTGATTCCTGTTGGGACCCTGAATTTCATTATTTGCAAATGTCGAGGGGCCAACGCTGCCTTTGTCAGATTTTTCTAAGCAGGGGCATCTATTCTATGCCTTTGTTGGATCGACGCTACCGATGTCGGGTATTGCTTAACGCTCATGCGTTCAAACTGTCTATGTGTGTTTTCATCATTTCTGGGTAGAAACTAAGTGTCAATTACCTGTGGCACATACCCACCTACCAGCGGCATATACCCGCCGATAAGTATGTGCCACTGTCTGGCGGAAAGTGTTTGACAACGTACGCGACAGGATCATGACATTGTTCATGTCTTGACCAGCGCGACATATTCGCCAAAACATCTTACCCTCCCATGCTAATTTTGGTTGACACCAAGTTAAGGGGGTGACCACGGGAGCACCTAAACTTAAGCAGCTAGATAGATGGATACGCTCAAAGTCGCTGAAGTTCGCTAAGAAATGCTTCGAATTTAAAATTGAAGAGGTAAATATTAAGTTCAACATTGTCCACATTATAAGAAAGCATTACTTCTGTATTGTTTTTCTTCGACTTTTCTAGTTCTCCGGCTTTCTTGGCCTTTTCACATTTCCCAGCCCCGGAAAACAACTGTGGCGACGCTCGGTTGCAGCAAGTTCACATCGAAGCTTGTGAGCGGGCATGAGTGCGTGATCATTAAGTGATCTGTACTCATCGTGCTAGGGAAATGAAGACAGTGGTGCGTCGTGAAACACTGTTTTCTGCATATCCAATCGCCGAAAATTTGTGTACGAGAGATATCAACGAAAGTGGGACAATAATCACTATACATAGTGTGCACGTGAGTCACGCGGCACGGATTCGTTACTCCGGAAATGCGCCATCGACATGCCCAGGTACCTGATATTGATATGTGGGGTTTAACGTCCCAAAACCACTCTATGATTATGAGAGACGCCGTAGTGGAGGGCTCCGGAAATTTAGACCACCTGGGGTTCTTTAACGTGCACCCAAATCTGAGCACACGGGCCTACAACATTTCCGCCTCCATCGGAAATGCAGCCGCCGCAGCCGGGATTCGAACCCGCGCCCTGCGGGTCAGCAGCCGAGTGCCTTAGCCACTAGACCACCGCGGCGGGGCCATGCCCAGGTACCTACCCACTCCATTGCTGACCACTGCTCTGTTGTATCTTCGTGCACGCGCCCATTCAGTATGCCTAACGAGGCAAGTTGGAGCAATTACCAGCTAATGGTGAGGCAAGTTGATATAGCAGTTCATGAAAAGCGAGCAGAGCGTCCGGTGTTCTCTTTGCCGATAGGTATTATCTAAAATTGAGAACACACATTGAGATTTTCCGAAACGCACCGGAATGTTTGACTGGCGCATATTAACAAAAACGACTTGAAGAACCGGTGATATGTGCGTCTTCAGGTGTAACTATATTACGGGTAAGTGCTATATTCAAGCACATACCTGCAAACAGAGATAGGTACTGTATACACAAACTTGTCTGCGACCGCTGCGTGCACAATCAGTGCGTCATGAAGGCGAATAAAATTGTGAAAGCGATCGCAAGAATTCGGGTATTGCCTTCAAAGAAACTGTTTGGATGCATAAGAAACGATATTCGTTCACTCACAATTTTAGGGATAGCCGATCGGTTCGAGTTGGGGGGGTCAATTTTTTTAAAAATTGGTCAATTGATTCCCTAAAATGATCTATCGATTTCAGGGACTACACTGTACATTAGCGCACATCAACAAAAGTATTATACAAAAAAATGAGTCAAAACATTCGCGAAATATAGGGACCGGCATCAGCGTGGCACGCACACGCGAAGTTTCTAGCTTGCATCATATATTCCTCGGCTGTTTCCACAAATTCCAATCAAAGATACCCAACATCAGCACAGCTACTGTAGTGGTGTGGGTCTCAGCAATATAATAAAATTATAATTTATATTATAACTTCTGTAAGCTCCAACGCGGTGGCTGGTATACGTGCCACATGTTTTGATTTTCGGTCTTGTATCGAGTGAACAAACGAGACATTTCTGACTCGATGAGCTCGTTAAAGCACGACAACGAAAAACCGCACGGGTTGTTTTCAAACATCGCGCACAGCAACAGATGACGAGCCCTAACAAACCGTGCTGCAGCACGCAAATTGCTGTAGGTACCCAGCGAAATACCCGGGCATGGCGGGAGATTGCGCCAATGGGGGGAAATGACATCACATGAACACTACGTATAGCGACCTTGCGAGTGATACCGGCGACCTGCCAGTCTTCAGCAACACCAGCTTCTTGGAAGAAAAAGTGCGATTGAGAACTGTACGTAAATCTAAGGACCCTTTTCCTAAATTGCGTTGCATACGTGGTCGGTGTCTCGGCTTCCTAACATTGTTGATACAAAACGCCGAAGATCACGTACCGTAACGCCGCTCTCGTTGGCGTGTACGGAGGATGTCATTCCTTGCGCTTTGCCTGAGTAACAGACGCGTACATATATGTTACTCTCTTGACTGTGCAAAAAAAACAGAGTCCTGGACCCAGTGAAGACGGCGATTCACCCGCTTGGAACTACCAACGTCAGGCGCCCGCTCATGACCAATGGGGGCCAAGATTTCTGCTCCTCATCATTCCCTTTGCATCTCATGAAAAAATAACGTGAGCATCCCCACAAAGTACTATCGTCTCTAAAAGAAGAAAAAGTATGATGCCGATCAAGTATGCACTGAAATTTAGGAAATGGTTTCCTCGCTTTGTTTTGTTCCGATCGCCCAGTACCTGCGCACCCGTACGTTTTTTTTTATCTGAAATAAATTTCAACGCTTCAAAGCAGCTTCGTGTTCTTTCCCTCAAAAAAACGAACCTTTTATTTGTGTCCTTCGATATCAATGTGAGATTCATTGCATGGTGATCGTGAAGAAAAAGTACACGTCAGATACGCTTGCGAAGCTGAAACCAATATCGCAGAAAATGGACTACTTGGCGTAGTAACACATGTGCAAAAACTCCACCCCAGTAGCTTTGGCTGTACTGCCACAGGAAGTTGTCGCCTAGTATACGCAACATTTACGCGATATCCCCCCCCTCTGATGCATTTACTCAAGTTCCCAAGTGGAAAGATGCGGGCGACATTTTTTGCTTGCCAACGACATTCATTGACGCCCCTCGCTAGCGGCAGCCGTAGAGACACTCCTCGGTCGTCTTGCCCTGTGGGTCAACTAGTGTCTACACTTTGCGTTCATGAGGTGCATGATTCGAAAGTAAATGTAAGAGTGGCCAAATATTGAAAGCAATATTCAACAATTGAAAAATGTCTACTTTGACACGTTATTAGGGAGTTTTAGAATAGCGCACTGCGAGTCTTTGTGGTGTGGTCGCTGCCACTGCGCATGTTTCGCAACGCGAGTCGGCGTTCGCGGATTACACACGAAAAATCCGAAATTGCGTGTGGTAATGGCAGCCCGCATGTGGCCCGCAAGCGCTGGTTTCGAGGCTATGGGCGGTGATGGCGGCCCGCATGTGGCACGCAAGCGCTGGTTCAACGCCTCCTAGATTTCCCGTGCCTGCCGGATGAGCGCGAAACGCCGGTCATCTATGGCAGCGCTGCCTACGTAGAAATAAGGGTCTTTGTACTTGGCCTTTGAGATCGGCAATTTTGGCATTTGCTACTAATTTCAGAGGATGCCTTGTATTAAAGAAAGTTGGTTGTTGAATGACGGTGTCACTTACGTAAGTTTATTTATAATTAGGTTTACGCCATTTTAAACTTTTTGCGTTAATTTTGTTGCATGTGAGCTCCAAAAAGGTAAAAACCTATTTGAAGACACCTCTACTTGAGTGGCGCCACCACCGTAGTTCCGACGACCGCCGCTTCCCAAGTGACCGCCGATAATCCGGCAGGCACGGGAAATCTAGGAGGCGTTGGCAGGTTTCGAGACTATGGTGCCGCCGTGATTGTGCGTTGCGGATCGCAGCAGGGCAAACGCTATTCTAAAGCTCATATGGCGCCCGCTACGCCCGCAGCACCCGCAGCGCTTGCAAACGGTATTCTAAAACTCCCTATTATCGACAATCAACTACCAGGAATGATTCGCAGCTGGCTCGTAGAACCTGCAACTAGAAAAAACGACACACTTGCATGCAGTGAAACATGGCTCCCGACCAGCTTGTTTTTTTTTTAAATCTTCAGGCATAACATTCACTCCGCAAGACTGAATCATGTCGTCGAGGGTAAGCGACAACACGTAGCCGGAAGCACTGCATAGGTCTTACACCCCGAACTTGCCCTCGCCTATTAGCGCAGGGGATCCGTAGAATATATTCTTTCAGCCTCATATGCAGGGATACTCTTTCATAGCATGCGCTTAGTGAACAAACACAGCACAGCAGTGGCTTGCGCAATGAGCACGCTCATCCTCCTAACGCTAAGTTGAGGCGTGACCATGTGGTAGAACATCCGCTTGCCATGCTAACGACCCAGGTTCGATCACCACTCCTCCTAATGCTATAAAAGACTTTGCGTTGCAACTCCTCGTACAGCCGCCCAACTCGTTAACTACCGTACGCGAGCGACAGCTGTTCTGTCAACTCTAAGACAGTAAGCGTCAATTTGCTCTCCACACCTCAGTGCCTTTTCGTGCGTTACAAACAATTCTTAACAACAGCGACGGTAATTTCCGCTGAATATGGCAGTTTCGAAGATCACAACACGACAGCGCGCCAAATTCTAGAGGAGGGGAGGCAGCGAAGCTTCAGAAACCCCCAACCGTACCCCTGGCGCAGGGGTGTTTCTAACGTCCCACGTGAAAGCGCTCGCCGCTGACAAGCCGCGCGTTCAATGCCTGAACCACAGCTTCAAAACAGGCGCTAAGATTGCAGCAGATTGAAGAAAAATTGTGTTATTTAGCTTCTATTGATGCCAACGAATAATGCAGCTTCACTTACCGATGATGTAGTCATAACGGTCATACAAGGCTACTTTCTCCTGTGGGACCCATATGGCGAACCATATCGTAAACCAAAGGCGTACATTGAGGGCGTAAATCTTGTAGTGCCCCAAGGGCAACTGGACAAGCATGTCTGTGAAAGCCTCTGCTGTAAAACAGCACGCCTGGACAACTGGCTGAAAACGAGCCAACTACTTACGAGATCACGAATGAAAGTGGTCACGTGGCTGATACCTCAGCCGGCATTACCTTATCATTCCCTTCTTTTTCCATTCACATTTTCTGCTAACGACGGAAACAGAAGCAATTCGCAGTTCATGTGGTGATATCTGGAAGGTCCCCATGTGCTCACGTTACGCGTAATCAGCTCTTAGGCACAGCATACAGTGTCAACACCTTGTGCAATTTATCAATGGAAGCCAGGTGTACCTAATCCAGCTGTTCACAACCCTCTTTTCTAGCCCTTTTGCGTTCTCGCCCATCGTTCTGTAGACGTTTTTTTCGGGGGCGCCGCCATCTTGCTGGCGGGTGGCATTTTTCATGTCTGGCAACCCATCTGGCATGCGGGTAGGTCGCTGTTTGCGTAGAAGGAAAGCGTGCGGCTGAGGTCTTATTGTTCCTCTTTAGTTCTTAGGTGGTGAATTTCGAGTGAAGTGAGGCGGGTTCTTTAGAAAATTAGTCTATCAGACGTTCTGACAGGGTTAAAGTCGTTGAGAGTCAGTTGTTTTGTCAAACAGCGCCCAGAATGAGGCCGCACCTGTTAAGGCCGTATATTCACAGCACCGACATTCTGCTCGAATAATGCGCATTACGAGGTCTTTCTTTTCCAGAATGAGCAACAACGCTTCGGGTGCATAGTGAATATCTTTCCTCAGCTGTAGTCGTCCACTTTTCTAACAATGTGTTTTCACGCCACGCCGTTGCATCAGTGACCGCTCTTGCACGAAGCCGTGCTTTGGAGTGTAGTGATTCTTCTTTCTTTGCCGGCACTAACCGGTTTTCTTTAACTGCACTCTAACTGCTGTCTGAATAGTTTCTCAACTATCAAGGAGAGACCGTGTCTTACTCGCTTGTTTGTTTTTACAGGTGTGCACTTGAAATCACCTCTTTCGTCAAACGACGCTGACGTGCCTGCGCATCCCCTTTTTATCTTCTTTTTTAACGTGCTATTTGAGTGACTCTCGTTGCGCGGTACTTTGACCAGCGATAGAGAGAAATGTTATGTGGGACTGTTTATCGGGGTATTATTGTCAGCGTTGGAACAGCTGTAGGCTGCGTACCTTCCCTTCATAGCCCAGGTTGAGCATCGGTGTCAAAGTCGTTGCGGTTCGTTTGACTGAGAAGTGCTCTGAACATACCCGAGTACTTGCGGAAGGTATAAAGTTTTCCTTGTTTAAGTTTGCAAGCCATAAAAGCCGCTGCTCGCCGTCAACAGGAAAATGATGCAACTTTAACAGTCGACAGCCACAAAACCTCCGCGTCTGGTGATGAAACCGACATATTTATTCCGACATCAGTTATCTTTTTCTGTAGTTGTTACTGCACCCAAAAACAGCGCAGTGATTCTCTGATTACCGATTCTCGGCCGTCATAGCAATGAAGTAAAACTAAATCCGCAGGCTAGTTTGATACACGCCAAATTTCTCGATAACGCCACAAATTCCAGCATCAACAAACACATTCCGAACAGTGGTCCACATGCGAGAGAGGAGGAATGCGTTGGTTACCAGACTGCGCCTCCTCGCTCGATGCAAAATTTGCGTGTTCTTAGCGGTCAAGGGGAAGAGAAATCCTCTTGGAGAGCCTCATAATGGAAATTGTATGAAGTAATTTTTGTTCAGTTTTCTTCAGATCCGTGAGGTGGCGTCTTGGCTTTTTGGTGTTGAAAATATTGGCGGTCACGCTGGGTACGTAAAAAAATATGGTGTTTTGGGGTAGCGGGTTGTCATTCGAGGAGCTATGCGGGCATTCAATGAGGAAGCGTCACTGCGACACAACTACTTGCGTTGCGCCGTGAGGTTGTGGGGGTGTTTCTCAAAGCAACAAGTCTGACAGATGAAGCACGACGCAACAAAGCCGACATACGTACACTCTAAGCAAAAATTAGCCGAGATGAAAGTTTCTCCAGCATATGAGCCCCCAGAACTGCCCTGCCCAATAATTTACTCCCTGGTAGGTAGTGAACTCGCCACATGTCCTCGTAAAACGCCCCCTGCTTAATGACTGCATGAGTTTATGAACGTCATGACCATGCGAAGCTCTCCACGTAGTTTCGGGTTACGTGGTTACAAGTTCCCTATGACAGTTTTAAAAATTCTTTTGGTCGTGATGTGCGTGCGTGCATGCGTATGTATGTAAGTACGGGCATCTCTTTGCAGGTCGGTGTGAAACACCAGTGCTTTGTGTGGCTGACCGTGTGAACATCTGTCGACAGTCAACAAAATTATCAGTGCAGTGAAGATTTGCAACGACCGGGTGGTGTTCAGTGTGACCATTTCAAGGTATTTTGCACCGTTGAACCACGCTGAACATTGGTTCGATTCCTCAAAGAAACGCCGCGAATGCCTCGCTTCCAAGGGCTGAGTTACAAATAAATGTTTTGAAATATTTTAATGCTCACAAAAGTTGTTACGATTGTCAGTGATTGCTCCAGGAAATTTACCGTCTGAAACTTCGAAGTGGTCCGAAGTAGGCTTCGCTCGACCACGGCAGGTTGGCCGGCAACCAGCGTGAGAGTTGCGCCGTCGACGCTCTCGCCCCGATTCCGCCGACGACACTTCTCGGAGTGGTACCGGTATTAACGCGATAGCGTTAGAGCGGCTCATGCCGCAAAACTTCCGCTATAATAAAGGTGTGCTGCAAGAAAGTATAACGTACAACAGCTTTTTATGCAGGCCAAAACATCAATTAAGGCGCTTCAGTAAGCTATTATCATCTTTTATTACATAATAAGAATTTGTTTTTGACGTATGTAATAAGGTATAGGGTTATTATAGTAATTTTTCTAGAAAAAGTGTTGACAAATATGAACAAAATGAATAAGGATGATCAACAGGTAAGGTAAGCTTTCCAATAAATAAATTATGAAAAGTTTGACATCGTAAGATACAACATACAAATATGAAGGGGGGAGTCTAAATATGCATTACTCATGTCATGCTTTTTAAAAAGGCATTTGTATCTTTTAACACTGATATCCAAGTGCTTTATAATTGTCATGGCTTGATGAACAATCAGTATGCAAGAAGAATGCTTCGAGATTTAATGTACTAACACAATAGCGTTAGAGAGGTCGTGTCACAGAAATTCCGCCGTCGGCGTCAGCTCCGTTGGTTGTGAGCGAAAAATCTATCTAGTGGAAAACATCTAGTGTTCATCTAGTGGACAACATAATATGCTTTTTGAGAGGCATTGATCAAGCAAACAGCAAACGCTAGACAATGTCCTCCCATCTGTGAGGCATTGTAAGACTCTTTATGGCCTCCGAGATGGCAAGCGTGGCGCGTGTATCTTAGAGGCCATGCGACTCTTGCTTTAGATCAAAACCCTGTATGTATTATTCCCACGCGCGCACTGGTACAATCTATTGTGGGCGTGTGTGTTTGAGTACGGGTTTGTGTGTGTAACAAAACAAAATATTAAGTATGCACTTGCCGCATGAAGGGCGCACTGGGGGCCAGATTTCACTATCACGTTCAACTCGTAAGGGGAAGCTTAAGTGTCCTTAAATTTTTTGTTACCTGTATTGAATTGGAAGATATTTCAGGAGAGACAAGTCGGCATGAGCGCAGCAATGACAGAGCTGAGCTATTCGGTTTGTCTTCCCGTTATAGAACAGGGTATGTAAACATGGACACCCGAAAAGAAAATAACGGTACCACAATTGCCGACTAACAACTGAAAAGATGCACAGCAGGGGAAAAGAAAGCAAGCATGCAAACTTGCCTACGCATACCACATGTGCCCGTGTTTGAGTGTCACATATTTCAACTTTGCGCTTGTGATAACTATAAATCGATGGTAAAATTTCTAACCTAAACATTTTCAATTCAGTTCAAGCACTTGGTCATATATCAATTGCATCAGTGCTAAAATGCTGCTCAACTTCTTTTTTCCTAAGAACTAGGAACTATGAAAGCATTTCTTATGAAACTTTTGTAGATAGACTGCAAATAATCCATGCCTTCCAACCTTTCTTAAGAGCCCTTACCAACTAAAATGTTAGGCATTAGGCTGATTGCGCTTTAAGAAAGAAACAAAGCTTTCATAAGTCTAATTTATACTGCTATATTCACATACATACATAAATTTACTGAAGTGTGTGTTTCTAAGTTGTCCTAAGTCTCAATAGATATTGTCAATAGTTGTCCTATGTCTCAAAAGATATAACTTACTTTTCAACGAGTCTAAGGTCAGGTAGCGTATCTTCACGTGCAGAATCGTGTACTTTGTCTTTTTGTGAACCCCATGCTCTTATTGCAAAAGTGCATGTGCTGTGATTGCTAGATAACTGAGACATTTTTATGAGTGGCACCAGATCATCTGGTAGTATCGTTGTTGTGAATAATGGTGAGTGTTGGGAAAAGCAATATAAGTGAGTCCTGAAACAAACTAGATTTTGATCCAGTATACTTGCTGTAAGTAGATGAAAAATACGTTTAATCCATTTAAATGAAAACCGGTAAGTGTGACATCATCATTTATTGCAATAGGAAAAACAGCGTCAAAATACACTACGGGGGAGGGGGGCTTGGTGTTACATCGCGGTATTTTCTGCAATATAATGCTAAATGGAATTACCGGTGGTCTCTCCTGGCTCTCTTCTGAAAATGAAAATATGATCAAGACAAAGGCAACTGAAAGAAAACAGCAGGCTGCAAGGTCTTTCTAAGCTTTTAGAGCACCAAAAAATTTGTAAGGTAATCCTCTTTGAGCATCTATACACAAAAGCTAATTTATTTCTTTGATTTCTTCACAATAACAATATAGATACGTAGTGTCACTACCAAGAAAAACATGGGTAGCGCGGCTAGAGAAAGAACACGACGTTGCTTTTACTGTTACCACGGTCTTAGTGCCCAATAAAACCCCTTAGGTTACCTCACTTCACGTAACAATTTGGTAAAATGTGCTGGGTAGGACGAACCCAAAGACTGGAGCTTCACTACCAGGACTCCGTCGCAGCCGCCGCCTCGCCGGACTCCTACCTTCGCCGATCGTAATGACCCAAGAGCAGCTTACGAACGCTTCGAGGCCAACTCTGATGGGTTCCGTGCCGTACTACAGAATGCCACCAAACTTTGGTGGGACCCCAGGAGAAGACATCGACGTGTGGCTCAAGAACTACAAGCGGAGGAGCAGAAGCAACGCCTGGGACTCGAACGACCAGCTCAATCAAGTTGTATTCTTGTTAACTGACACCACCCTCGTGTGGTACGAGAACCACGAGGACATGTTCACGACTTGGGAACATTTTGTTGAAGAAGTGCAGAAGTGCTTCGGTGATTCTGACACAAAGAAGAAACGTGCGGAGCAGACATTGTCTCAAAGGGCACAGATTCCATGAGAAACATGTACGACGTATATTGAAGAAATCTTGAAGCTGTGCAAGATCGTGAATGCAAAGATGTCTGAAGAAAACAAGGTTGGACAGGTTCTGAAGGGTATAGCCGAAGACGTCCACATTTTTTTCAATGGGAAAGACGGCCTGAACTCCGTGTTCAACGTGATGAAGCACTGTCGTACCTTTGAATTCCTCAAGATGCGACAAATTTCTCCGACATTCGGCCGTCTGTCCAACGTCCCCACTGTGGCTAGGGTTAAAACAGTGCCGTCTAACGACCTTGCTTTGACCAAATGGCAGATCGCCAGAGAAGAGCTGCTTCGATGTCAGCATCGTCCTAGCGATTTCCAGCATGCGTACGCAAGCGAACGAGGGCGTGTGTGGATTTCTGTTTGTATTACACCATGGTAACCATCGATCAACGCAACAGACGCTTATGAATATCAAGGCACACGGGAGGCTGGATTCCCACGTCAACATCCCTGACATCGCCTACCTACGGCGCCCCTGAAGAGCGGCACCACTATCCTATGCCTTCCGAGAGGAGTCGTTACTCTGAGCAATCACGTGCCCCTCGACGGATTCCGGTGGGCTAACATTGTGGCGTCCAGGGTCACATCGCACGTTTTCGTGACCACCGCCCATATCTACGACCGTCTTTGTACATGTCTCACCAACCTTCTCATTATCCGCTCTCCACGTCAGGGAAACCACGCGCACCTACCGGGTCACACTACCCCTCGACGGCCGCTGATCAAAGTTTGACGCCACCACCAGCTCCACGTGCTCCACGATCGCCGTCGCCACGGCGACGCACACAGACACAGCCGCCGGAAAACTAGTTGGTGTGGCCGATGGGGGTTTTGCCGTGAGATCACAGGCGCTATCTACAGATATACCCCCTCCAGCGTTTATGTTTAAGAACAGAGTTCATGTAGTTGTCGATGAAGTGACTTCTGTGGAACTTGTGGATACAGGCACAGCAGTCTCAGTGATGAGTGTAAATTTTAAAAACCTGCTGGGACCTAAATAATGTTTTGCCTAAACCGTGGTGTGACATTTTGTAATGTAAGTGGCGACGCGTTGTGTCCAGTGGGATATTGTACTGTGGACATCTCGCTGTGTAGCAATGTGTTTTGCACAGATTTTGCGGTTATTCCGTGGTCTACACAAGACGTTATCTTGGTTATCGACTTCATATGTGAGTGTGGGGCAATTGTAGACTGCAGAAGTGGGCATCTTTTCATACACGGTGCTCTTTGAAAATCCCTGTCTGGACGAATGCATCTTTTTTGTCTCCGAAGACACAGTCGTTCTTGCATTTTCTGTTGTGTGTGTTCCCGTAACATGATCCAGTAACAACTGTGCCACGTTTGATGCCACGCTGTAACTGATTCCCTTGGCATGCCTGAAAAAGAACACTCTCATCCCCCATTGTATAGTGTCGGTCGTTGAGGAACGGGCAGGTGTGTGGACAATGAACGGTTCCATGGAGCCTGCAGTTTGGCCAGGTGGCATGAAACTTGCAGTATTTAGACCGAAATCATATACGACGCTGGTTGCGCTTGTTGATGCTACAAGCCAAAATGAACATCTAGGCTCACAAGGTTCAGAGGATGCGAACGAATCCTCTGAACACAATTGCTACAAATGGAAAGCAAGTCACTTGACCAAAGCGAACATCATACACTGCTCGACGTTTTATCCAAGCACTCTAGAGTGTTCAAATTTTCTAAAAACAGCCAAAGGCCCTTCATTCAAGCGTCTCGGATACGTCATCAGATGAACACCGAATCGGCGCATCCTCTTAGGCAGAAACCTTACCGAGTGGCACCATTGGAGCGCAAGATCATTAACGAGCAAGTCCAAGAAATGATGGAAAAGGAAATAATACAGGAATCGGCAAGTCCGTGGGCTGCTCCGGTCATTCTAGTGAGCAAGAAGAATGGTACGTGGAGATTTTGCGTTGACTGCCACAGACTTTATTCTGTTACCGAGAAAGACGTCTATCCACTGCCGCGCATCGATGACGCTCTAGACCGCCTGCATTTCACATCCTACTTTCAATCTGTTGACCTGAGATCAAGTTCCTGGCAAATTCTGATGCATGCAGCTGACAAAGAGATGACGGCATTCGTTACCACCGACGGACTTTATGAGTTCAATGTTATGCCATGCGGATTATGTAATGCTCCTGCGACATTCGAAAGCTCTATTGACTCTATAGTGCGTGGTTTAAAATCACATATACACACTAAAGCAAAATTACCCATAAAAGGAGTAACGGAGCCCAATAGGCGCGCGCTATGAAAGGATAGACCGTTGAGGAGCAACCACAGAGGGAAGCGTGCCGCGCGAAAATAATTAGTCTCCAAACACGCTCCAAACAGGGAAAGTGTTGAACAGCCTGCAGATTGCAGGCAACGCGAAAGGCGTTGCCAATGTGATCAGCCATCCTCCTTTTCCTCCTCTGGTGGCTCAGTCTTTCCCCGTATTGTGCCGGTAATGGTTCGCGTTGCGTCGCGCTCGGAGTGTTCGACTACAGCCTCCTGGATTCGAGGTTCTAAGAATTACGACGTGGTGCTTGTGTATACGCTTGGATGAGCGTGGGCTGCTGCTTTTGCGTTTCGCTGCACCCATGATGTATGGAGCAAGTCTCGGCACGTCACCACGCCGCACTGTATATCTCTGGTTTCAAGATAGTCACGACCAACACACGACAGCAAGAGTTGGGAAGGCCAATATGGCGGCCGAGAAGACCACAGGCCTATCGGATATATACTTCAGTCCGACTCGGGGCAGGAAACAGCGTTAGATTCTCAGGCAAGTAGGTTATCATTCTTTATTTTACTGTACTTGTCGCGTGTGCGATGCGTATCGCGCTTGCCGGCAACGGGCTCGGTCATGTATTATGCACGCACGAAATGCATCGCGAAGGTCAGCTTCGGCGTCTGAAGTTCGCCTGTGCTTTGTGACCGCCCGGAAATCGGCCGCCATTGCCGTCGGCCTCTCGTACGCTCAATCATTAAGTGATCGCCTGTCTTCGCCGCCGCGATGAGCTCCGGGTTGACGATATTGGGCTGAGACCTCATCGCTGTGTGAGGAGTCGTCGAAAACACGTTGTGGGTTCACGTAAAGAGCTTTGTTGTAGTACGTCGCGCTGTAAGTGCACCAGCACGGGCTGGCGGGAATTTCGCTAGGGTCGGAGCTCACTGAAAATTGCTCGCCATTACAGTTGGCTTTCCCGTCAGTCCGTCGCAAGCAGCTCGGCGCCGTCCGTTGGCCGCGGCGGCGGACTCGCGTTTGCGCGCTGCACTCGCTCGAGTTTGTGGAAAAGGGCCGCGTTATCGTCAATTTCTTCGGGGCTAGCTCCAAACCAGCTCGGCGCTGTTCGTTTCGGGAGTCAAGCGTACGCTCGCTCTCCTGTTCGAAGTTCGCTGGCGTCAGACGCTCCGCGTGCAGCGCCGTGTTTGGTCTCGCGTTCGCTTGCTCGAGCTGAACGACGCCGCTCGCTTAGAACTCACCGACTTGTTAGCGGCACGGTGGCTCGCGGAGATGTGGCTGCGGCCGCCGCTCCTACTAAGCTGTTGCACTACAGGGATTGAAATGAGTCTTTGACGATGTGTGGCGTCACGGTGAAATTAATAGCATGTCATATCTCACGGATGTTTTCATTTCACCTTGCACGTATTTCCCATATGAATTTGTATTCATCCACTGTCACGTGGCCTCACTATTTTACATTCTTATTGTGCAGCCATGGGCATACAGCGTGCTTAAAACTGTGTGCGCTGGCGTGTGCGATGACTGTCATCCATCTCTTTCGTCAGGGCAGCTTCAGAAGGACTGTGCGAAATCTGAAGATAAAATTATTTGTGTGTCATATTTTACACGCATGTTTTTATATTAACGTGCACGTACTTGTCATATGCGTGCATATTCATCTTCTGTCACGTGTTTCTAACTATTTTACTATATTTGAGAGTTTTAGTACTGCGTACGTTGTGTACGTGGCGACGTTGCGTACGTAAGGACGCCACGTTCTGCGTAGTGCGCATGCGCAGACCGCAACGCGCACGTATCGCGCTACGTACGCAGCCACTACGTACGCACTCATGAGATGCATGCGTACGTATGAGGTGATCGCGCCGCTCTCGAACACGTTCGCGACAATGCGAGACTTCGTTTTGCGAAATGGCGGCATCGGGGGCAAGCACCGGCCGGCTCTATTTTTCCATCGCGTATGATTTGGCGCTTCTGCGCGAAGTAAACGCGCATAACCCATTTCAAGATCCGTTGCGGTGGGGAGGCATCGTGGAGAACATGAACCTTGCTCTGGGAAAAGTGTTTAGCGTGCACGCCTTGCGCGAAAGGCTGGATCTTCTGATGGCACAGTTCCTCGCAAACGACCGCGCCAGCCCTAGAAAGTGAGTACTCAAGTTTTGATACTTCACGATGTGCTTCGTATGTCGCATGCGTACTCTTATGCCTAGTTCACACTGAAACATCCGCTTTCTACAGCGACTGAAATTCCCCTGCCACCGAAACGCAGCGTCGTTCGCACTGGACGCGCCCCACGCCATCGAATATGCCATCTACTACGGGGCGAACGCGGGATGGATGCGCTGTCACCCGGTTGTTGTCGCGGCTCGCAAACGCTACTACGCTATTCGGTGGCGTATACTTCGACAATTCTCGTACGCAAGAAGCAAGAAAAGACAGTACTGCTTACTTTGCTGGCAAGTGGCTATCGTGTAATGCACGAAGAGCAGAAAAACAACCGACGCCAGCGGCGTTGGTGGGTTAGTTTTGCTCTGCAAGATCGTAACAAGCTCGGTCACGCCAACAGCAAGCTCGGTCACGCCAACAGCAAGCTCGGTCACCTCTTTCACGAAATACGGAGCCGAAGTAGGCACAGAGCAGGTTAAACTCTCGTAGGTTTCGACATTCAGTTACATGCACTGTGGCATAACAAGTGAGTAGGGTTTGGCCGTCCTTTTTCAAAATTCCTTGACTAGCGCTCCTATTGCTCCGCACTTACCGACTCGGTGGCAGATGCCGAAAAAATTGGTCCGAGAGCGATCGGCGTGGAGAAGGCCCTTTCGGCGGATCTCGCCGCCGCTGAACCGGATTCGGTGCACTTTCGGCGGTCGGAATGCTCAGTGTCAACGCGGCCTTAGAGCGAAAACTTTACTGGCCTGAGCGAGCGAGTTTCGCTGTGTATCTTCGCGTTGCGTTGAAGCGAAGAACGGATACCCTGTACAAGCCGCGCGAGCCTACAACGAACGTGTTCGTCGGCTCGTCTGTGTATGCCACAAACCAGCGCCTCGATAAAGCGCGCGCAAAGCCGCTTTCAATGCCCGTGGTCAACGATCTAGAAGAATCGGATGACGGTGCCGCGTGAGCCGTGACAAGTTACGTCGACGGAAGGAACTACGACGATCTGCGCTGGAGTCTGCGTGAGTGTTTCCTGGAGGAGAAACATTTTAATACCGTCCACGAATTGTGGACTGGATACGCAATTGAATTCAAGGACTTTAATGTTCGGGAATATTTGTAATGCATGAGATTGCAATTGTAGCGCGTGATCTGTTCGTTTAGTTCCCGTTGTGTGCATTGCTATTGCGCGCGCCGGGCAGGTTTCCGAGCTCGCGGCTCAGCTGCCGATCTGCTGTTAGATCGAAAACACAGAAGTAAATGAGGATGTCTACGCATTCGCATCTTCACGTTATTCATGTATCGCATATATTGAATTCACTCTGATCCACTTCTCGATGTTGCCACGGTCTTTTCATATTTTAACCGCTGACTGTGTTACTTCCAGGTCGGGTACAGAATAGAAGTATGAGGAAAAACAAAGGCTGCTAAAAGAGATATGCAGCCTCGCAAGAGACTTCGGCTACAACATCAAAAGCCGTAAAGTGCAGCCCTTTGCGGGTCAAAGGGTCAGTGGGGTTGTGACCCCCGACACTGCCGCTGCTACGTTGGTGCCAGCGTCACAAGTCGTCTTCGGTACATAATGACATAGACGACCGGTAGCTTTCTTGAGCAACGACAAGAATACCGAAGGACATAGAACAAAGAAATACCTGGTCAGGGTGAACTGGAGATTATTGGGAGGAGCCTTTTGTCCTGATTTGGACATAAAATGAGCTGACGATGGTAATGCAAATGTCACATGTTCTGGGAAATGTTATTGTGCCGCTTATTCATAACGTCAGTCATTACACATAACGCCGTATGAGTGGGGCAAAATGTACGTATGCGGAAGGTAACTACGCACAGGGGTAGCTCCTTTGCACGATTTTCACTACTATCTACTGATAACATGGTGTCGCAGCTTTCATGAAGTACTAAGAACAAATGCGACGTTAGTAAATGATTGCACTTCACATATGTGCCATTGTGCAGTAAATGTTTGATAGGGATAATGCTTCGGAAACTGTATGGTTGAAACACAATCTACTCTATCCCACTGCCCAGAGCCACTGAGTGCAGATGCAAGTTTTGACGACGCATCTCAAAGTGCTGCAGACCTACTGGAGAGAATTTCACAGGGCACCGACATAGCCACAGCACCTGGCCTCTCGAATGAAACCACGACCACTGATAATAACCAGCGGCAAGAGGAATCAACAACTGCGGAAGACAGGCCTGATACTGAAGGAGCTGCCCAAGTTGTGCGTAGTAAGTACATGGCTGCATTTTACAACAAAATTCATTACTTTGCTCATTACTCTGTAGTCATTACCTTGTAGCGGAATAAGTGAACACACTTGACTTGTACTCACTCAACCACTGAAGTGACATATGTTCTCTTGGCTACTCTATGGCTCATGGCAACTCATACAAAAAATCCCACTGCGCATGCAATTTGTGATTTGAATACAAAAAACCACTCGTGCACGCTTAGGTGAACAACAGGGAACGGACGCTGTTATTTTCTTATTGGGACTACCTTACAATCATATCATGTTACACATATTCATGTTTCAACCACTCCGGCCAATTGACCACTACTGCGTTTGAAATTGATGGCGCTGAGTGAGTAGACTCACAATTTAGGCTATGGACTACCATTCATATTCCTGTCACTATCAAATTTCTTAAGATCTAACAAAATTTAGTGTTCTCTTTCTTTGTCACTGATGCTCGTTGCTGCCTGGTTTGAAATAAATGATGCTGTAAACAAGATGCAAATAAATTTAAATTTTACAGGAAGACGCAGGGCTCAAGCAGCGACGGCTAGTACGGACTACGAATTCATCGAGAAGAGGTGGAGACACGAGAGGTCCCTGAAAGAGAGGGAGCATGCACTTGAGATGAAGCGCCTGGCCGCCAAAAAGCTCCAAATCAAGCGAAAGCAAGAACGCTCTGAGAAAAGGCACGAGCTGAAACGAGACAGAACTGAAAGAGAGCTGCAACTGAGAGAGCGGGAAATGGAAACTCGGGAACGCCAGCTGCAAGCACAACTCGACGAAGCGAGCCAAGGAGAGCAGCTGTCGCGATTCCACAAGGCTACTCAATACGCGATACTCAAAATTGTAGAAATGATTTGTGATAAGTAGGCAAAGTAAAAAGCGTGTAAATAACATTCGGCTGCATTCACAAGAAGGCAGACTAAATAATGTAACGGGGCTTCTGGCTGGGCCGTAAATCCAGCTCGTGACTTCAAACTTAATTTTATTATGCAAACATTTCAGTGTTGCAGAGAAGACACTTCGACATTATAAACCTGAATTATTAGAGTTGTACAGTTTTGCATTATTTTAGTTTCATGTCAACAATTTATGCTTCAAAATAAAGGAAGAAAAGCATTTCTCTTATGAGCACGCATGCTTGGCCTGGATTTTGAAACGTTCTCGCGGTGGTGGGCACGTACTGTTACACAAAATAAATGATTGAGGTTGATATAAGTTTCGTTGCACTTCACTTAACGATTGGCAGGGTTCAAGTAATCTTGCAGGCAAGGTGGCTGCACATCAAAATATGTGGACACTTGGTTACCATACATACAAGCATGACATTTGGTCAGGATAACAGCTACCCTGTACATGCGTGGTACGGCCTGAAGTAGTATCTTCTGGTTTTTTTAAGTCAACAAATGCAAATTCTGAGATGACTTTTCTAAATACCCACTCAACAGACTGCCTGACCGCACTCATGGATGAATTGAACTCTTGTCGAGCGGCTGTCAATGCTGCTTCTCCGTAGGGCTTCATAAGCAGTGGGCGGAGAGATAGGCTGGGTCACCGTATATAACGAATTCCTTGTCCAGTACCAGTGCTTCCAGCTTTTCATACAACTGGCTTTCTCGAAGAATGCCTGAAGACAATTAGTTCCATATAGTTCATCATACTTCAACGCCTTCAACACAGTTCAGCTATAAGAACAACGAGTACCTGCATACTTTGTAGGATACTTCTGCGATTCTAAAGGAGTGAATATATCTGTGTATGTGGAACTGACTAATGAACGGTCCAATCAGGTTTCCTTGAACGTCATGTATAAAGATCTGACGGAACATAACTCACCAGCATCATGCCTTCGTCCCAGGTATGATCCATCTAGCTGGCAGATGAGTCCATTTGGACACATCAAAGACTGGTATTTGAGCACATGTAGTCCCTTGTACCTGGAAAAGTACAGGCGCTTGTCTTGCGAGGGTCGGCATATGGGGCGCGCTGTACCACCGATAAATGCCCAGCAATTTCTCAGGGAAGCACCTTTAAGATGAACAGCTGGGGAAAACAAATACCAACATAAGAACGGGCACTAATACGTTCAATCTCGAAGCGATAAAGAAAGAAAATATAATTTACCTCGCTCATAGCCTCCAAGTCCGAATGTGTCAGCCACGGGTGAATGTTCATATTATTCAGGAGGCAACGAAAGTTCTTTTCGATGTGCTAGAGTACTTTGATCGATACGCTTGACACCACAGAATAGTGACGTCCAAAATATTCTTGGAGGTCACACAGCCTGTTTGGACAGGCAAGTCTCCGGAGCCATATGCATAGGGCTTCTGTGGCCGTTACCCTCACTCCCTGAGCACTAGTGATGTACTGCGGCATCTTCAGGGCACGCACAAGCACTTGAAAGTCAGCTTTTTTGAAGCAAAACTGTCGTCGAAAACACTGACTCGACATTGAGTCCAAGTTCTGTAGGCCACCTCGCGATGCATGCACCCGACGCCGCGGCGGTTATTCCTCCCGCAGCATGAGTGTCTCTATGTCCTCCCAACTCAGGTGCGCCCGGCAGTAGGGGTCCCGAAGAATACTTGACCTCACCATTGTCGAGGAGTGGGCATGTCGGCTGGCCTCGCGTCGACATCATGTCAAATCCGTTTATTTTCTTCATGCAGCTTCTCGTCTTGGGATCGACGGCGACGGTTCGAGAGACGCATTGCACATTCGTCTTCGCTGAACCCCTAAAAAAATTTGAAGACTGCGCAGGACAACCAGTGCACTACAAGCGGTGCTGGGAAGGATGGGAAGTGCCACGTGCGGCTACATCGACGTCACGGGACGGAGATATTAATACACGGCATCCATCGAGCTTCTTGAGTGGGCATGTCTGCTGGCCTCGCGTCGACATTATGTCAAATCCGTTTATTTTCTTCATGCAGGTTAGTGATGATGTTTCATTTGTCAAATGTGGCGACCCTTTCTTTGTCCGGCTGACATGTCCATGTAGCTTAAGCAGAATCTGTTCTGGTGTACGCGAAATAATTCTCTCTTTGCCTTTGTTGCGTGGCAACGTCGAGCCGAATCCCGGCCCTGACGTTAAATGTTGCTTGCTGAGCTGTTGGATAGTCAGAAAACATTCGGAAAAGGCCGAATGGCATTGAGATGAAGGTAAAAAAAGTGGAAGAAGTTGCTACGGCTGTAAATGAGATGAAAACAATGGCGTATAGGTTGGAAAAAGGGGTCGTAAGCTTGGAAAGCAAGCCAGCTGATCTTGAAGATAGAAATAGGCGGAACAACTTGATTGTCTTCGGTATACCGGAAACAACAAATGAAAGTTTCGATGAACTCAGCGAAAGTGTGCTGAAGGGTGTGTTCACCGATATTCTAGAAATACAAGTGTCGTCTGCAGAAAGAATTCGCAGAACTGGGCGCAAACAACTACGTAAGCCTCCCCTTACAATTTTAAAGCTCGTTGATTACCGTGAGAAGGTTGCTGTGCTTAAAAATTGCTTTAAACTAAGGGGTACAGGTTTCTAAATTTTTGAGGACTTCTCGGAAGCTACACGACATAAAAGAAGAAAACTTTGGGAAAGCACGGCGGAAAATGGAAGGGCAGGCGAAAAGGTGAAATTAATCTACGACAAAATCTGAGTTAACGGTGTTCTGTTCATTTGGGATGCAGACCGTAATGAATGAGTGCCACTTCCAGGTAATGTCGTTAAGGAATCTCAGCAGTGAACCGAAGCACAATCAGGCAATTCACTTCGCTGCATTCAATTTAACGCCCGCAGCATCATTAATAAACTTGATGATCTGGAAAGTATCACAATAGCGCATGCACCCCATCTGATTGTAATAACAGAAACCTGGCTACATTTACATATAAAGGATGACGAAATAGCGCCCCCAGGATATGGCATATATAGAAAAGGCAGACCATCTCGTGGTGGTGGTGTGGACGTCCTGTTTAAAAACTACCTCAATGTTACTAGGCTTTCCGATAGAGAGGGTATTGAAAGTGTCATTATTAAAATACACCTTGAGGAAATGAACCTGGTTGTGGGTGCATTTTACCGCCATCCGTATGTCGAGAAGGCGTTTTTTGATGGTAATAATGATTTTCTTTGTTCTCGCAACACAAGCACTAGTAGTGTATTTTTAGCTGGCGATTTTAATATTCCTCAAGTTAATTGGGACGCGGACTTCCCGGAACCACTTCCTATTGCTGCTGAGCCCTTGGTCGACATTGTTCTTCTTCATGACTTAACACAGTAAAACAACCCACCCGTATTCAAAGTAACGCACAATTCATTTTGGATCTTTTTCTTGTGAGTGACAGAATCCTTTGTCAAAATCCTGCTTTGTGCGTCTATGACGGTGCATCCGACTATCGATTGTTATCTTTAAGCATTCCACTCCACGTAAGGAAAGAAGTGTAGGAAAAACGCGTAGTGCCAAACTTCACTCGTGCTGATGACGTCGCCGTTCTTGACCTGTTAGGTATATCGTTTTCTAATTTCCATGATGTGTATGAATTAAGTAGTTGCTCTGTCGAAGATTTGTGGGGTTTCTTCAAGAATCTTGTTTTGAAATGCTTCTCAAGTCATATCCCCTCAAAGATTATCAGAACGCAATCTGCTCGCCCTTGGACGACGAGGGAAGTAGTGCGAGCGGGATGCAAACTAAAGAAGATGCGCAAAAAACTGCGCCAGAATTCGTCATCTTCTCATGTATCAAAATTTTCTAATATGCGTTTACAGTAAAATGAAACCATAAAGAAGGCAAAAGACTAATTTTTCAACATATCTTTGAAAAAATTCTTGCTTTATGCTCCTGCGCAATTCTGGCGACACTTGTCACCTAGGAAGCAACAAGCATATAAAATCATTCCTCAGAATTGGTAACTGATGAATCACTCCTTGCATCATCGTTTAACAAGTTCTTCTGTTCAGTGTACAGAAACGACGATGGAAAACAACCAAATTTGCAAAACAACCAAAGATCGCAGAAATTGCGCCACATGTGGAGCTGTTTTGTCTATTTCACAAATATTCATTGTTTATTATCGGAAACGGTGAAATCACCTGCCGTAGTTTCTCGTTTTCGGACACTTGCTTTTTCTCTATGGCAACACATGTAGTGCTTTGCTAAGGGAACGGATAATGGCGTATGTCCCTGAAAGCAGTCTGGTGGTATTTTGTCCTTTTCAGTGTATGAACTGCATGCCTGCGCATGATGTGCTACACCACTGGAGAGTAGCAAGTATGGGTAAACCTTAGGCAACCAAGCTTTTCAATTTAGCTCCTGGCAAAGGCTTCAAAAATCTACTTTCAGTCAGTCAAAAAAGCAACTCCCAGTCAAAGCGAACGCCACGGCGACAAAATGATTTTCCGTTAATTACTGGCATTAGCTAGCTGGTATCGGCATAGCAAGCGACGCGTGAGCGCCTCGATCAAGTAGTTGCGAACGACACATGTCTTTGAAATAAGCTGGGTGTCGAGAACAGCAAGTGCGTCACAGTTCTCGTTTCCAAGTTTTCATTACAACCTAAACAATGCGAATACATCCGAAAATTAAGCCTTATAGCCGCTTTCAATGCAGCCGCGGCGTTCGTTTGCGCGGGAGACGACGCGGAGGCATCTCTACTCCAGTTGTGGCACCTAGCGGCGAAATGCCGCACAAGCACCGACAGCCACTTCCCACTGAAATCTGCTCTTCCACCCAGGCCTTGAAAAATAAAAGAGGAGGTGCTGGTTCTGCGAGAGTTCCCTTTTCTTGGTATCCCTGGCGATCGGTACCAACAATGCTGAGGTGGCCCAAATTGCTTCGTCGTGCCCTTGACAGTGACTGTAGGGTGCCTCTACGTTTAAGCACTGGACCGCACGTTCAGTCAAGGGCGTATTTACTTGGCTTTTGCTTGACTTACCTCTTTTGCGTGGCTTGAGTAGATTCAATTTAAGCAAGAGTAGAGAGGGATAGGCTGACGAAAGGAAAAAAACGCCACATTCTGCTGTCCTAATTGACAGCACGGTTAAGCGCATGAAGCAACAATACCTTCAACCAGCAGCGGGGCACACCCAACATCAGCTTCCTACCACTCGTTGAAAGCAACGCTTCTCTTTCTTTTAATAAACAGGAATAATAAAGAGGAACTAACACATAACCATTCCCAAACTATTCAAACTTACGCAAAACTCACGCGATACCCTCACCACTCTGCGATGCATGTTCCTCTTCGTAGGAAGATGCGAGTGTTTTTTTTTTTCAGTACTAGTACACGACGAGGCATCGCATGTTGGTTCGGACGCCGGATATTAACGTTCGTTGATTATCTCTCGGCCAGCAACACGGAAGGATCATCCCGACTGTATTTGTGAACGCCTAGCTACAGCTCTCAGACGTGGGTATATGTGACTTTACTTCATTAGGCTGACATGACGCAGAATATCAGCTGATAACTAGAGTTAAGTATTGACAACCGCCTTGAATGTCATCTAGTTTTTTAATAAAAGGTCAACGTGCCTACAGAGTGTTTTAAAAAATCCCAGATACTTGCACTTGTTAGATGCATATTTGATCTTCTAATAAGCACAATAGAGATGTTGCCCACCCTCACCAGAAGGGACTAGACATCATTGTTAAATATACCGGCTGCTGTATGCATTGTTGTGCGTAACTCAAGAGGTCTAGACTCTGCTTTCAGCCATGGTAGTGACCAGACGAAGATTGCAGAGCTCCGTCAGAGCGGCAACAGCGGCCCTCGTGGGTCGTGGTAACAGGAGAACTGAAGGGTACTAAGTGATTTTGCATCAACTGCCAACAGGAGGTGTAGCAGGAGGAGGTGTGTCCGTGAACACTGCGCACAATGTTTTTGCATGGCGACATTTGTGCTTCAGGGATACCATAGCACTCTGCCTGATGTCGTTTCGCGTGATGCCTACCAGATAAACCACGTCTGGGTGGTTATCTTGAGTTCAGGAAAAACAACAAAAAATGCTTTGTTACAAAGACATTCTTCTAAAGAAGTTACGTCACTGCCTCGCTGTTGATCTTAAAGAGATAAAATACGGCTGCATTGGCGGCTTCATGGAGTCGATAATAAAAGAGGGAGAGAGATATATATATACAACATTTGTTAGATATACGGACGGCATTCGCTATTACAAAAAATGTACTTCAAGTGAACCGGGTACGCTGGTGTGTCGATGGTCGATGACACAGCATTGACAACTATCACTGTACCGCTAAGGTGTAAGAGGCGAATGTCATTCGACGATTTTCCATATCATATCTATCTGGCGAGAAAATTCGCCTCTGTCGTTGTGCCAGGTAAGCCTACGCGATCACTTCATTGCAAAGGAACAGGTCTTGTAAGGCAGTATTGCAAAGTGCCGCATTGATTAGTAGGTACTGGCGCTCCGACCTATTAATTAACCATATATTTATATATCAGACCTATTCATCACTAATAAATTTACATATTGATGGACCTATTTATATTTAGCGCCCAAATAATAGGTTGTAGAGAACGAGGAGAGACGACGTGGTGTGTGGTCGGCATGGCCGCGCCAATCTCGCTACTTTATTTCAGGCCTGAAGCAGAGGTGTGGCGGCTGCCAGCGTCCGACACGCCAGGCGCGTGAACCTTTTTTGTCTGCGCGCAGCTTGAGCTAGAAGTCAGCTGCTTGAGAGGCACCTGGCGGTGGTCAAGAGAATGATGATAATGATGCACTACAGGGCTGCCCCCTCCCCTAGCGCTTTTCGCGATTTGAAATGTCTATGCAAAACAAAAAGAGCGAGAAAAGCTACGCCTATGAACCACAATTCATAACGTGTCCGTTGGGAAGTCCAGGTTGTTGATGTGGATGGGTCGTCGGTAAAGAGTTGGTCTCCAGCGGGAGGCTATAGGCGTATCGCAGCAAGTGACGGTCAAGATGCAGGCACACAGTTGGTTATAGCGAGTGCAACCAAGAAGGTACAAATAGGTGCCGGGTCGTGAAATTCCATAGCACAGCACCACAAAACTTGCACCAAGACAAGATGTTACGATGGTGGCAGTTTTTTTTTGTGCTTTGGGCACTTGGCGCAGGAGTCGCAGGTGCCATGACGATAGTGCCGGTAACTGCTCTGAAGGTGGCATATTAGGTGCTGCGGCTGCTGTTTTGTCTGATGTGTAGAGTGCGAAATTTCCGCGAGCATTCTGCTGGAGATGTGTGTGACACGACAAGTCGTAGTGTGACGACGAGCCGCGTTAAAAAAATTGTATTACTTGTCCACTGTAGTAGCAGAATTACCATGAGGAAGGGCGCGCACGTGAGAGGTGGCTTGCTGACTGTCTGCCTGCGTGCCTGGGAGGGCGTACGCAGCCAGCTCTACCTGTTGTGGGCAAGGCCGATCCTCGGGACTCGCCATCATCGTCGAAGCATCACGCACGGTCGGCCATTGATGGTTGGTGACGTAAAGCTCTGCTGTGGTAGATTTTATAGACGATAGTTGTTTCTGCCGCCAAGATGGGCGAAGTGGCCAAGTCAGTGAAAAGTTGGGCAGCATAGGCGGGGATTCCTCCACGAACGGAGGCCGTTTGGACCTCTGAGCCTTACTGCTGCAGCGCCGCTCAAACCAAGCAAAGAACACGTCTTGCAAGATGGAAGGCTCTAAAGGAACTCAAGAAGAGAAAAAAATTGGCACATCCCACGTACAGTGGGAATCGCTGATATGCGAAGCACAAATGAAAAATGTTGATATGTGACTTTAACTTCAGCACAACGTTACGAGGTGGATGTCAACAATGCCGCACATGACCTCCAGTTCATAATTATCATGTTTGGATGTGTCGTTTACCTTCGTCATCTGTTCACGTCACGTGATACCAAATTCAATATATGTGGAACTAGCGAAACGGCGGTTAGCACGCTATGATCGTGGCATGTTGTCATGTTCTTATAAGACACGCGTGCCAGGAATATCAGGTTTGAATCAGTGCACCAGTCATATATGTCATCCTTCATTGACGTCACGTAGCTCCAAATTCGATATATGTGGAGCTAGAAAAACGGCCGCGAGCGCATCATGAAGGGCCCAATACTCCAATGTAGCGTTTAGGCATGCGCATGCTGGGCACAGTGACACAGCGTTAGCAAAACGTAAGCACTCTATATCCTGACGCCAGGCACGACCAGCGTCTGTCGGCGCAGCCCGACGGCAACCGGCGCGAAATGGGACATGCTGCATTTCGCGCCGATGCGTTTGCGTTTCCCTTTTGTCGTGACGGAGGGACGCAGATCGCTGAAACGCGCATGCGTCAAAGCAAGCGCAGCGTGGCACGGGCCTGCGAGTATGTGGCACGACCGGCGCCTGGCGTGGCAACGCTGGCTTAACGCGACGAAGTGAACGCCGGCGAGCACGCGCACCGTGTCACGTAGAAATGTATTGGTGTTTTGACTGTGGCATGTAGTCGTAATCTCACTTGACACGCACCTCATGATGCTCATGTTTCAACATTCACAAATCTTCATCATCCATTGGCGTCACGTAATACCAAAATTGGCATATGTGAAGCTTGCCAAACGGCCGCGAGCACATCATCAGTGTGGCATGTAGTGATGCACCTGACAAGCTTGTCGCGATTAAGATGCTTGAATGATGTAACATTTACCTATGTCGTCCATTCACGTCACGTAATATCAAGTTTGGTATATGCGAAGCTAGCGAAATGGCCGCGAGCGCATCATGAGCGTAGCATGTAGGCATGACGTTACATGACACGCTTCTCATGTTTATCATATTTGCACTGATATTATACCTTCGTCATTCATTCACGTCTCGTAATGCCGATTTCGGTAATAGCAAAGCTTGCGAAACGGACGCCAGCGCATCATGAGCGTTGCGTGTTGTCATGTTGTTACAAGACAGGCATCTCACGATTATTATGTTTGCACCAGTCACATACCTTCAACTATTCACGTCCTTTGATAGCAAATTTCGTATATCTGACGCTATCGAAACGGACGTGAGCGCATCGGGAGCGTTGCATGTAGTTATGTTGTTACACGACACGCACGTCATTATTTTTATGTTAGGATTGATTGATTGATATGTGGGGTTTAACGTCCCAAAACCACTATATGATTATGAGAGACGCCGTAGTGGAGGGCTCCGGAAATTTAGACCACCTGGGGTTCTTTAACGTGCACCCAAATCTGAGCACACGGGCCTACAACATTTCCGCCTCCATCGGAAATGCAGTTTTGGAGCTGTGAGCACATTTTTATGTTAGGGTCTGTCGCTTATGTTCGCTATGCAGTTATGTCATATCATACCAGTTTTGCAACATACCATGTGAAGGAAACTTCGGGACCATAAAATGTAAATTATGATGTCCATGACATACATGTCATGATTTTCAAGTTATGACTACTTAATATGGTCTTAATACAGTCATGTTATGCCATACCAAGCTGGGTATCGACACCATTATCGAAACGGCCAGCAGAGCTAGAAGTCGCACGTGGCTAGATGATAGATAGATAGATAGATAGATAGATAGATAGATAGATAGATAGATAGATAGATAGATAGATAGATACGCTCAAAGCCGCCTAAGTTTGCTGAGAAACGCTTCGCATTTTAAAAAAAAAGGGTGATACGGTGCTGCCACGAGGCCAAGCATCAGTTCGTGAGGAGGCTCCATATCATGATGGCTGCTTTTCTGCTGTGATTAATGCAGAAAAGAAAGTCACAACAGTTCCCTGGCTGACAGATGACGCAGGGTAGCTTGCATTGGGTACAGCAGCTTCACAGGACGCTTCACCAGAGTGCCATCAGGCAAGCGTAGAGAGCAAGTCCTGACGATACCGTGACACAAGCTTCACAGCTGCCTTGAACGTTGTTTTTCACCGAGTAGAACTACAATCAGTTTCTTCAATATGTGATTTCCTTCGCTTGGTTGAATGCGTAGTTCCTGAGTTCATTGAGATACTCCTTTCACCAACGAGACCAGAAAGTTAGCCAATTTTCTTCTCTCTTGCTACAAAGCTGTTGATCGCTGGTCAACTCAGTCTTTATATTGAGGTCGTAAGGTAGTAGCGTTGTCAGTCTTCTTCCTAAGAGAAAATCTTCTAGAAATAAGGCGTATAGCTCAACCACGTCATTCATAACTTTTGGTTAAAGCTGAAAATTTATTAAAGCTTCCACTTCAATTAATAGAGTAACCGACTCAGTCGGATTGACGAGACCAGCCGCGGTGGTCTGGTGGCTAAGGTACCCGGCTGCAGACCCGCAGGTCGCGGTATCGGATCCCGGCTGCGGTGGCTGCATTTTCGATGAAGGCAATAATGACGAGGCCCGTGTGCTACAATTTGGGGTGCACGTTAAAGAACCCTAGCTGGTAAATGTTTCCGGAGCCCTCCATTGCGGCGTCCTTCATATTCATATGGTGGTTTCAAAACATATACCTCACATGTCAATCAATCAATGTCTCATTGACTATATGTCTACCAAGCATCTTCTGCAAGCAGGTCTTCAAAGCACGTACAAGTCTCCTGTAAAATCCGCCCCACTAAGGAGCTCTCGGGCAAATACATTTTTCCTGCATATTCGAGGAAGAGAAAGATTGTGAGTATATCGGTATTCCTAATTATTCGCCAGAGCTTCTGTAAATTTTGAATGTTTTCACGAAGGTACGCGCACTGTCACTGTACATTGTGTGACCGAGGCCTCCACGTGTTACGAATCCCCGAAGTTGGCAAAGAAAGTTTGCCGTCGTCAAATCTTCAACAAGCTCCAAGTGAACAGCTCTTGTTACAGCACAAGTGAAAAGAGCGATGCAAGAGCGCTTGTGGTGATGCACTGTGATGTACAGTGGACCCTCAAAATGCACACCACTCACAGTAAATGGGGGGGTTTAATTGCAATGATCCTGGGGCATACAAGGTGAAACTTGCTCAACTGGTTTAGATAGGAAGCGTCAGAAGATGAAACACCATCGTATAGTTTTTTTTCACCAGCTGTCGTGATTGTGAAATCCAGTATCGTTCTCTGATATCAGTTGGTATGTCTCGCACTCCTCTATGGAAGACCCTTCGTGAGCATGGTTGATGGCTTAAATACTAAGGTGAGAGTAATTCGGTGGAAGGACTGCATGGCAAGAACTGTACGAGTTGTCTGTCACCTGAGCTTATCATTGTACCCGAAGCAACCCGTTGTTGTCCTACTGGACTTTGCGAATGAATGCTATTGTCGTTTGCGAGGTAGTTGCCTTTGTTACAAAAATGAGCTGTCTGTTTTACGCGAATCAAGTAGCACTCCGCCTGTTAAATTTCTTCAATCTACAGCTCCTCGAACGCAACACATTCCTTCCTCAACTTTTTAACACAATGAAAAACCCATGCCGTAACTCTTACAAGTTTTGCGAGACTGCTTAATTGTTTGTTGTCAACCAGCGTTGAAACCGACGTTTTCGTGCGAACAGCGCGGATATTGACATCTGGCCCAGTCCCAGCTGGCTCTAGTTTTCTGTTTTTGAGGTCAACTTCCTCACTACTCAGGCCAGAATGACGCAGACATGGCAATTCATCCAGATTTCTACCACCACAACTGTGACCGACTCAGTATGTGCATACAGTCGAGCCTCGAGTGAACAAATCGGCGGGGTTTTTTTTTTCAGGACAAAATTGCCATCTAGAATATTCTGTCAAATTTCTAATCTCCTGCGCCCTGTGCCGTATGAATGCCTTCCAGGAAACGAGTTCCTTCTAAATCAAGGTAAAGGTCATCTGGGAATCGGACCAAAATGTTGCTTCACCAATGCCGAGATCGCAGGTATTGATGATGTAGGCGTATAAGCGAGCTGCAAGCAAAGCTGCCATCAATTCCAGCCTCACCATGGTAACCGTGTTTAATGGCGCAACTCTGGTCTTTGCCATTATTAGTATGCTGTGGACGGTACCACTTGAGCTCGGCGGTATGAAGGTAGGCTGCAGCACCCTATGCTGACTCACTTGGGTCGGAAAAGATGTGAAGTTTTGTCGTTTGATAAGCGTCTTTGCTGCCCGCTGTGAGGACTTGAAATACTAAGCTCACGTAGCATGACTACCTCCTTGCTCCATTTTTTTCCAGACAGCTGACAGCTTCGTTAGTGTGGTGCCATTCTAGTCGAGGTTTTCCAGAGATATTGTAGGAAGGTCTTCGCCCTTACTAAAAGGGAGAACAGAAACCCCAAAGGGCTGTAGATCCTTGCAACAGCCTGGATCACAAAGCTTTAGTGATTCGATGCTCCACTAAAGCTGCAGGCTATCCTGGAGCCTAAACGAAAAGGTATCCATCTGCTTGTTGCGATAAAGTCCCAGGACTTCCAGAGGTCCAGAAGGTGAGCAAGGTAATTTGTCGGGAAAAGTGATTCTTTGTTTGAAGACGGCTGATACAACGGGATCGTTGCAGACCCATTTACGAACGTTCATCGAATCATTTGTGGAAATTTCAAATCTTTCTTTGTGCATTTCAATAGCTTGTTCAATGGTGTCAGCGTCAATAAGAAGAACATACATATATATGAAGTCTTGTAATAGCCGGGCTGTCGTAGAATAGCAATCTTCTTCGAACTGGAAGTGGTGCTTCAAAGTAGCAGTCAATAGGACAGGACTTGAAGTAGCTCCAAAGGGTATTCTAGTCCTTCTCGAAACTTCTATATCCTTCAGTGGGCTGTTTACTTGAGGTAAAGTCTTGAACCCCAAGAAGCGAAGCGAATCTCTGTCGTGTTCTCGTAGGCCAATTTGTAGGAATGCCTTCTCAACATCAGCATTCATCGCTATCTGGTAGCGTCGAAAACAAAGCAGTAGCGTCAATGCGTCGGGATTTAGATTTGAGCTGGCTTCTAGATTGTCGTTTAAGGACTTCACCCCCGGTTTTGTGAGACGAAGCATCTAACACGATGCGTACCTTCGTATAGTAGATTGGTCCTCACGTATGACGGCTTGGTGTGGCATATAATACTGTGGTCTGAGTGGTTGGTCTTCTTTTGTAGGCACATTTTGAACAGACCCTTCTTCGAGGTACACTCGAATAGTTGCATCATATTGTTTTGAGAGCTCACTGTCTTTGTTAAGCTTATTCGTCAAACTGTATAGACGTTTGAGTGCAACTGCATAGTTTTCAAGCAGATCAACGCTTTCCTTCATGATAGTGCCACTTTATATCGATTGTCTTTCTTACAGATCTTGTTCTCAAAATTTCTCAGCAACGAGTCGGTGACTGTCGTTCCTTCATCATCGGCCTAATAACGATGATTTTTAGATCCGAGAAATGAGTCGAAATTTCTAGATATCTTAAAGGTCACCGTAGATCGTAGGATTGCAATACTCGCACACTGTATAACATCGGCTGCAATAGACCATGGTCCTTGTGAAGTTCATACCAGTTTCGTCTCGAATGAATGAAACAACTTTATTGTAAAATCCAGCAAGCTGCTGGTAAGAGCCAGACTGCTCTGGTGGAGGATGGAGGACCTTCTTTCCGTATAGCCTCCCTGGCCTGCTGGATAGCACTGGTTCGGTCTTCTAGTTCACAGCTGAGCAGCATTGTACGGCATTGCTCCCAAGGAAGTTCTGGGGAGTCTGCTTCTCGCGACACTCCCAGAGCATGTGGCTGAGGGAGGACGCTTCTACACAACAGTGTCCACATATTCAGTCTGGGTAAACTGATGGAAACATTCTGTGTAATTGAGCAGGGCTGGGAAAAGAATGAGTTTGTAATTTTCGCTAGTCTGTCGCCTCTTTTTGATCTAATGTTGGGTGAGGTGAAGGAAAAGTATGCCTCGAGTCACAATGATACTTTGTATATTCTGCATAGCTAGAGATTCTGTCTTTTATTACAGGTTCAATTTCGGCAGCAGCATTTCCCGACGAAGGTAACCCTTGGGCTGCGCGGCGGGTTGATGCTCGCGACAGAGCATGGACCGTCTCGTTCGGGTTGTTGGCGGCCGCGTTTGTGTGCGCCGGGAACCGGATTAGATATTTACGTTCTTTCGAACGCAAGAGTTCCTGGTTACTCGCTAGAATTTTAGGCACTTTGCCAAAGGCGTCAGCACGCGAAATTCCTAATTGCAACCTGTGAGTCGCTCAGAGTGAAACTGTGTTTTCTGTAAGTGAGAGTCATGGCGATGGCCTCTTCTACAGCTTTCTCAATCCTTGTCGTAAAGACAGTACAGGCATTAACGCAGTTTACGGTCACGTCTACAGCCGCTGCAACATGCGCTTTCTTCTTGGAGTATGGGCTCACATCTGCGAACAGGAACTTTTCACTTGTCCCGTGTGCCTGGAGCAACGCTTTTCTGTGTGGTGTCTGCGTTCTGCATTTATTATGGGGTTCATATTTCCACGAAACGTGTTTATAACAATTTTAGAGCGAATGCGGGAGAGAATGTCGTATTTCTATCTGTGCTCAACGTGGTATGTCAGACACAATTTCGCTAATATGTTCCTGCCCGTTTTTTTTTGTTGCTGACAGCCTTTCTAATAGTGCGACGCGCTGGGCTTATTTATTTATTTATTTATTTATACCTGTAAGCCTTTCTCAGGATCATACAGGGTGGGCGAGCAAATATACACAGTCGCGTACAAACCAGGTAATATCGCACATAGCGGAAGAAAACGAATCACAAGATGATGGTGAAAAAAAAAACTTGTACGAAGAAAGCAATTGTACAAAATCATAGACAGGTCACAAAACATCGAGGTATCAGCAGGGGTACTGTGATCGGTGTGTTCGGAAGCGCTCACAAACATAAAAAAAACAATAGTTGCTTTTAGTCTTCATAAAACAGGCTTTCTACATTCTGAACAAATGAATATACAGAGGAAGCGCTCACAAACATAAAAAAAAAACAAAGTTGCTTTTAGTCTTCATAAAACAGGCTTTCTACATTCCGAACAAATGAATCTACAGAAGAATGATTAACGCATTCACGTGGCAATTTGTCCCACTCTTCCACTGCTGATGGGAAGAATGAATATTTAAAAGTGTCACAGCGTGACATAAATGGTCTAATGCACTTATTGTGGTTGGTACGACGGGAGTGATGGTTAGGCGGCTTTATATAGTTGTCTTTATCTATGTTTAAACCGTTGTGATACAAAAGAAAAATAAACTTTAAGGAAGAGACATGGCGACGGGCTGCAAGGGTCGGCAAGCATGCCCGCCTGCGCAGCTCAGTGACGCTGTCATGCCTCGATTACTTAGAATAGATAAAGCGAAGAGCCTTGCGTTGGACGATTTTTAATTTGTCGGAAAGATATTTTTGGTGGGGGTTCCAAACAATGCTGGCGTACTCGAGGATCGGCCTTATGAGAGATTTATATGCTATCATGTTTACATTAGGAGGCGCCAATGCAAGTTTTCGACGCAGGAACACCAGCTGGCGATAGGCTTTTGTGTATGTGCTGCTTATATGTGCATCCCACTTCAGTTTACTTGTAAAGGTAACGCCCAAGTAATTAACAGCGTCGTTTCTTGCAATGTTTGTGCCGACCATATTGTAACTAAAATGCTGGATTATTTTTCTGCGAGTTATGCTAAGGCAAGCTGTTTTTGACACGTTAATTTCCATTCCCCACTCAAGACACCAACATGCAATTTTAGCTAGTGTGGTATTAAGTCTAAGCTGGTCATCAGTTGTGCGGATAGTGGTGTAGATCACGCAGTCGTCAGCGAATAATCTCATTTTAACGTTAGGCTCAAGTCACATATAGATATCATTAACATATATTAGGAACAAGATGGGTCCTAAAACAGAACCTTGTGGTACTCCGGAAAAAACTTCCAATGAATCAGATGCTGTGTTGTTAACGGTTACATACTGGCTTCGATTTGATAGATACATTTTTATCCATGCTATTATGTTACTGTTAATACCAATAGACACAAGTTTGTCAGTCAATTTACTGTGAGGCAACTTATCAAAAGCTTTGGCGAAGTCTATAAATATGGAGTCGGTTTGCAATTGTGAGTTAATAGTAGTTACGAAGTCATGCGTTATTTCCAAGAGTTGAGTAACGGTAGACAGGTTTTTACGGAATCCGTGTTGGTTTGGGTGCAATAAGTTGTTGTCTTCTAAATAAGTAATTATTGCCTTGTTGATTACATGTTCCAATAATTTACAGCAGCAGCTAGTTAGCGAGATAGGCCTGAATGTTTCTATGGACAGCTTGCTCCCGCCTTTATGAATTGGAATAACCTTTGCACACAACCAGTCGGCAGGTAAAGAAGCTGTTAGCAGGGATGCTTTAAAAATTGCTTCAAGGAAGCGACATAGTTGCTCTGCGTAGCGTCGAAGGAATACATTTGAAATATTGTCAGGAGCCACTGATTTCTTAACATCGATCTGCAACAGAAGGTTCAGAATACCTTCCGTAGTGACAACGACATCGGGCATTAAAAAAGGATACACCGGAGCAACAGGGCTGCTTGGTGCGCATGCTCGTGTAAATACCGACTGAAAATACCTATTGAAAGCATTGGAAACGGTCTGCGCGTCCTTTACGATAGTACCCTCAATTTCTACTTCAGTTGTTGGGTTTTCAGGCCGTGCCAAGAAACGCCAAAATTTTTGCGGCTGATCCGTCATGAAGGGAGATAACGTATGTCAAAAAAAGTTTGTCTTGCATTTCTAATTTCCGCCTTAAGCTGAGATGCAAGTTCCTTTAAGATGATTGGATTCCTCTTTTTCTTACGCATTCTCTGTACCCTTCTTTTAAGGTGAATAATACGGCGATTGATCCATGGTGTTTTTCTTTGTGTGCGTTTTAGTTTTGTTGGGATAAAATTTTGTTCACAGTACGTAATTATTTTTTTTCAGTTGAATCCACATACCATTAACACCCTCACATTCCTCTAGAGTAAAAGTCTCTAACGCTGTGTCGAGGTAATCAATAACACAAACATCATTAGCTCTGGTGTAGTCTTTCACGGCTATCCGTGAATTTGTGCCATCGGGTTTGGTATTTAAGCATTCAAGGTTAAAAGTTATGATTAACATTTTGTGGTCAGATATTCCATCTTCTACAGTGGCTTTACCGGATAGCTTATCGGAAAGAAAAGCTAGGTCTAGTATGGAACTTCGGCAATTTCATCTAGCATGTTGTGAAAGCCTAGTTTTAGGAGTAGTTCCGCACTTGCATATTATGGAATGCCTAAGGCTTGTTTTGTACACTTTACTGAACAGGGCGTTAATTTTGTTGCTCTCTGTGGTATGCCAATTGTGGAAAGCCGCTAGGTATGCAACAAGGCTAATTACAAACGCATGTATTAGGTGCATGACGCTGGCATTGCCCATGCCTCGGTTGTCTATTTGCAAAACTGCGCACTAACCTCATACGTCGGCATTTTTTGCACCTGCATACCAAGCGAGAAAAGCTTTTAAACTCAGCCATTTCACAACATACACAACGGCAGAACTCTATGCAATACTCTGTGTTTTACGCTTCATATGTTTACAGCCAGGTCCACTTCGACGGGTAGTTATCAGTGACTCACAGTTTTCATTAGTTTATTTACAAGGAATCAGCTTGGGAAACAAAGGTAGTGAGCTGGCATATGAAATACAGAGGACGCACGTTATAGCAAAAGATATAAACCACACTATAATGTTCCAGTGGGTGCCAAGCCACTATGGAATCACAGGAAACGACATAGCTGATCACATTGCACGTGCAGCACATGAAGAAAATAATATATCACTGCTACCTCTATCGATGAGCGATGCACGTTGTCTCATAAATAAGATGAGTTGTCAACTGTCTAAGGAAACCTGGTTCGAAAATGGTGCGCAAAACTCTCTGTTGTTTAACATTGATCCCGGTATAGAATTGGATATTCCGTCAAAGGTTAGCCGATCGGAAGAAACAGTCATCCATAGGCTTCGACTTGGTATAGCCTACACGAAGGCTTTCCTGTATAAAATAAGGAGAGCTGGCAGGCCCACCTTCTCATGTGGAGAAGCTCAAGAAGACGTGGAGCATATTTTTCTGCATTGTAAAAATCATGACGTACCTCGAAAAAACCTTTTCAAAAACTCGATTCTTTGGATGAGCGACCTCCATCAATTGCAAAAATCTTGGGTCTATAGCCAAAAGGAAAGCTACAAGCCACTGCAGCACGTGCAGTTGTTCACTTTCTGGAGGAATCAGAAATAGCTGAAAAGTACTAATCAAAAAGAAGTGTTAACCGCGGTATGTTTCAAAACAGTATTTTCCTGCTTCACTACGATATTTTTGGTAAAACCTTTCCGTAAACATGTCAGTATTTAAGCGACAAGGTCACCTTACACGTTTTATTTAACTTTCACGTTTTTGTGTGAACACCTAAATTGGCGTGATTACTTGTGTGGATTTCTTTTCTTTTGTTTTTTTACAAACTTAATGTGGTGCGGACACAGTTCTACGCACTGTGGAATGATTTCTGTGTGGTGTGTGTGGTGTGAACTTTCAGGGTGAAAAAACTTGAACTCATTGTGTAAGTGTTGTGCTATGTACATATGTATAGCCTTGTGTTTGCTACTGAATGTGCGATGTTGACTTTTGTGCAAGAGAAGAGGAGTAGCCGGCGCCACGCATCGGCACCAACCTATTCTTACATACATTTAATGGAAAAAAAACTCATAGCGTTGGTGACCACGGTTTGTAGCTTGTGGATCGTTCTCCAATAGGTTCCTTTGACTAAATAATCAATCTGAACACTCTTATAAGCTGAACTATGTGCATAAGTTTTCCATCGGCCATGCTGACTGTAGTCTCTTCGTACTCGCGACTACCTGCGTACAATTTTGTACTGTAAGAAAAATTATTCAGGTGTTGACACTCCGCCCGGCGGCGCGTCCACAACATGTTCGCCTCTTTCCTCCTCTTGGCCTCCATGTCGCAGTGCCTCCCACGCAAACATGACCGACGTATATACTATAGAAGACGAGCAGCTTGCGCAGCGTGTAACGGTGTTACGCATGTGACAAAACAGCGAGCAGAAAGACTGCTCACGCGCTCTAAGAAAGACGACGCATGGTCGCGAGAAGCATGGTATGCATTTCTTGCTGTAGCTGCTAGTGCGCACGGTTGAAAAAAATGCAATAAGGTGAAAAAATGAAGAAAAATTCATGTTAGCTTCGTCACAATAGCTTTCTGAAGCCCCTATGTCACAGCGCCCGCCCCCCACGGAACTGCGACCGGCGCATATAATAATGGCGAACATTGTCTGGACGTGCTCTTGTTCACGACAGGTGGAGAGTGTCCACACCTAAATTATTTTTCTTGCACCCTGAATTTTGGTGGCCTGCCTCTAAACGTGGGTCTATATTAAAGCAGCTCCGATTTTTCTGGCGAACTTCGAAGGTTTTTTCGTCTAAGTATCTCTCACCGTGGCTATACGGCTTCTCGAAGTCTCTGCTCTATGTAGCCATTTCTACCGTCGGCTATTTAGATGGTAATATCAACTGCATAGATGGAGTGATGAACTCCGAGAATTTTATCTAGTTCTTTCGGTAGACCTATCATTATCAAATTAGAAGACATTGGCGAAATCACGGAGTCCAGTGGCGTTCCGCCGCTGCTCAACTGATACAGGTCTGACCTTACATCACCTGTGATGATCCTCATTTTGTTGCTGGACAGGAACTTTTAAACAGTTCTACGCTGTTTCTTCCCTGTTTAGACAATAAATTTGAGCTAGAATGGTGCTATGTGCCGCGCTTTCAAAGGCATTTTTGAGATTCAGTCCAAGGATAGCCCGGGGTGATCTGGATTTATGGTTGAGTACATAGGGCTTAATTTGCAGCATGGTGTCTTGTGTAGACAAGTACAGTCTAAAGCCTGGCTTTGTATCTGGGTAGTGACGACCATTCTCTAGGTAGTCGTTCACTCTACGGAAGAAGGCGTTCTCAATAAGCTTTCCCACACACGACGTGAGCGAGATAGGCCCGAGGTTCATTTTGTTGAGTGATTTGCGTGGTTTAGAAATTAAGATTGCTGTCGCTTCTTTCCATGACTCGGGTATCTCTGGTATCTCTGGCAACACAAAAGCACCAGCTTCTATCTTTTTTTTTTTCACGAGCACGATGGGGGAAGCCCACAGGCTGGGCGGCGATTCTATACTGTCCTTAGTGATCATTTTGTCAACTTCGCGCGGAATTACGTGGCGTTCCTGATGAGATACGCGATATGAATGCCGGCGTATAGGAAAGGCGTCACCAGTGTTGATCCGGTGAGTAACGACAAATGTTTCAACCAGAGGGCTGTCGTCGAAGTAAAAAAATGTCGCGATAGGACGCAAGTGGATGATGGATTGATTGATTGATTTGTGGGGTTTAACGTCCCAAAACCACTATATGATTATGAGAGACGCCGTAGTGGAGGGCTCCGGAAATTTAGACCACCTGGGGTTCTTTAACGTGCACCCAAATCTGAGCACACGGGCCTACAACATTTCCGCCTCCATCGGAAATGCAGCCGCCGCAGCCGGGATAAGTGGATGATGGAGATCTGTAGCTTGCGCCGGGGTGGAATAGGGAGCGATCATTTTCGCGATAGCGTCAGGAGGCAGAGTATAACTAGCATCATGGCATGGAGACGAAACATCGGCGTCCAAAGCGCCAATCATTCAACTGTATAGCGATGAGATGGTGGCCAATTACATGTCTTGAGGAATCACTCAAGTCAATAGACTGGCGTTGAGTAGTCGAATGACCACTGTTTATCAACCACAGAAACAATGGTGTCAGTGAAGGCGACGTATCACACCATCAGTACGTCGACAATAGGGGACATGCGGTAGTCCCCGTCGGGCATATCACGGGAACAAGACAAAACACATAGGTAGCAGCTTGCGGTGGTAGGCGGGCGTGATGGTGAGAGCGCAAGCGGCGAGGCAGGTAAGCTGGAAAATCGGCACTCTGCGGCAACTCAACATAACGAGCGTTGGTCGCAGAATCAATCAGTGTAGAGTGACTGGGAAGAAAATATAAGCCAAAGATTAGGTCGTGGGGACACTGGTCAATGACGGCGAATTGATTGGAGGTAAAATGACCGGCTATACAAATAGGCGCAGTGCACAATCCGTGAATGACAGCAGTTCCTCTATCGGTGACTTAGAGTGTGCAGGAAGCGGCAGGTGTGAGGATTTTATGCAGGTGGCGGCGAAGGTTTGCGCCCATTACTGAAATGTGTGCTCCTGTGTCAATAAGCGCCGAAATAGGTACACCATCAACGTCAACCTCCAGAAAACTTCGCCTCATTAAAAGCATCAAAAGAGGATTTTTGAACGAAGTCGACAATGAAATGCCACCACCGGTTTTGCACAGTTTAGTTTTCGGGGTAGGAAGAAACAGAGTTGAACGGGAAGGACGGCCGGTGAGTCTGCGGTGCTCGAGATGACTGGCGATAACCTGGAGGCGAGCATGACTGATGACCAAGGGGTGACGGAGAGCGGCTGTTCAACCTTGTGCGCACGTTGGGGGAAGAGAACTGGGTCGGCGGCGCAAAGTGGGTGTCACCCTGTCGGCGGTATGGGGCAGATGACATCCGAGGTGGCGAGGACCAGCAGGCATTTCAGTAACGGTTTACATGGCCGATACGATGGCAGTGGAAACAAATCAGCCGGTTGTCGGCAGTCCTCCATGCTGCAGGGTCGCGAGAGCGGGTGCCAGGAAAACGCTGCTCGGGACAGGACGATGCTGAACGCCATTAGGTTTGCTGTGGACCGGCCGCAGCGCACATTAAGTGGATGTCGACGCTGGCGAGTTCCTGACAAACGATGGATAGAACCATGGGAGCAGTAGCTGGTGTCGTATGAGATGTACCGGTGTAAGCTGTAGCAGGAGCCATGGCTTCAAACTGACGCCTTGCGATTCTAGTCACCTGGTCTGGCGAAACGGGTGCATGTGATTGCGTTCTCGTGCGATCTTCGCACGACAACGTTGCAGCCGTGTTGGAAAGGTAGTCAAACGCGCCGTCGATGCGCCGGCTTTTAGCATGCTCAAAGCGCCTGCGCTCCTTTATATTGGCGTCCACAGTTGAGTGATTTTAACATATTAGGAGATTGAAGGCGGCATCTGCAATGCCTTCAAGAATATGCCCCACTTTGTCAGCCTCCGGCATTGACTTTCCGACACAAAGAAATCACATCTTTGATGTACAAATCAACGATTCTGTGGACATTTGCGCCCGAAACGCGGGCGTTTTGTTTGCAGCCTTCTTTCGTCCAACGGGCTTCCTGAACAAGTTAAATTTTTTCCGCCTGTACGTTTCTCAGCTCCCAAGTTCTGCTTCATGGTTTTGATACCACACTTCAGCGGTTCGCATAAGGTACCACAACGGGTTCGCCAGCATAAGAGTCGAACCCCATCTGTATTGAGTACTCACGCGTTCACTCTGCCAGCCAATCCTCAACGTCCACTTTATCTGGATTGCCGGAACCACTAAACGTGCCAGGATCCAATAAGGGTTCAAGAAAGAAGGTTGTAGTCGCCGGAGGAGACGTAGTCGGCGCATTATTTCCAGCCACAGAACACCATGGGCAGATGCAGACGCCATATTTTCCGTCATAGTTGCAGAGTTACTCCTCAAACGACGGCCGCTACGAAGTTCCGTTGCGAGGCGGTTAAGCAGCACGTCCACCAAGTGTGACGGAGGTAACATCGATGTTTATTCAACCATGTGGTAATCAGCCGCACGATATGGCGCATGAGTACTACGCGCCAGCTGTAGGTTTTCTTGTCGTCTTCATCTTTGTCGACCATGCCCCTGGATCATGTCTATGTTGCACCGTAACAGTATACTCGGTTAGAAATTCTACAAAGTCCTCATCCAGGATTCGGAGCATATGGTTCATCACACCGTCCCACCCTGGTGCCGATATAATATTTTATTTTGGAAATACCGCTTTTATCTCCGCCGTAGTGAATTTCTCGTCTATAGTTGCGTTGGCGTCCCCCAAGTAATATTCCCAATATACGTTGCACAATATACGTCCCCCAATATACGTTGCACAGACCTCACCTGTGTGACACTCCGTGTCACACAGGTGAGGTCTGTGCAACGTATAGAGCATTTAGATCCTCAAATAACTGCTCCTCGTTACCTTTGTGATTGTGTGTTAATTTGCGAATGGTGTGACAGCGGTGGAATTTAGCATTTCTCGGGTCTAAACGAACCGAACGAACTTCCACGTTTGGGAAGCTCCAAGCTGCCTGCCCATGTCTCTACAGATTTCTTCCCATCGTCGCTCGTTTAGTTGCCTGCAATAAGCCTCAACGACCCTGTTTGATTGCGCGATCTTTTTTCGTAACCCTTCTTGGTGTCTGTGCTTTCTCCATATAGCTTGAAAGGATTCTTTCGCCTGTCACAGGTGTATAAGCTTACTGTATTGCCTCTCGATGGGAAGATCCATGTCCACTTCCTGCGTGGCCTGCCGGGCTCTTCTTATTACGTTTTCACGCCAGCTTTTTAAGTCCGATGTGGGTGGGGGGAAACGACTGTCACCTTATCTTTCTGAATTTGTCCCAGTCAACAAGCCATTTCGTTCTATTGGATGACCGAGATGCGTCTTTCTTGCGTGTTGTGGTTGTCCCGAGAATTTTATGGTAACTACCTAAATTGTCGAAAGTGCTATGCCACGTCACACCCGAAGCGTTTTCAGTCATAGGGAGATCCGGCGTCGTGTCCCTTTGGGCACTCGTACCTTTACGTGTATGCGCACTGGGCTCAGTGATTAACGTTAAGTTCTCGTTTTCTATACTTTACCATAGATATTTGCCATTGGGGGAGGTGAACCGTAGCCCCAAGCTTCGTGTGGAGCGTTGAAGTCTCCACGCAATAAAAGCGGAGCGTCTGCCGCTACCACAACCACTTTCCCGAAGAGATTGTTCAATTTTTGTTGCCGACTTGACAGGTGGCTATTTACGTTTATTATAGAAGTACTTGTCGCCCTTGAATTTTTATGAATGACTTCTGTCATTTTGTAATGATGTTATACACTGAGATCATGGATTCTGACCGTCAGTTCTCTGCTAAATAATGTCGTGAGAATTTTATCATTGCCGCCTCGTCCAGTGCCCATGGATTAGTAAGCTTCCAGTTTGACAAGCCCATGCTTTCGTTTCCTGGAGCAAAAGAACGCCCGGTTTAATGCCCTACTTAAGGTATTGTTGGAGAACGTAACTTTTGGTTCAGTATTCCCAACAATTCTATTGCCAGATTTTGAACTGTCCCTCACCTCGTCTGCCCATACCTTAAGACGCGTGTGACGAAGGGATAAAAGTAGCTTGCCGTGTAATAGCTATCGGTGTCGCCGCGGTTTCGTTATACGAGAAGTTCTGTTGCTGTGGTTGCACGTTGGCTCCTGCATGTACAGTAGGCGTTGTCATTGCGCTATTGGTACATCGTTCTATGGTTTTGACTCAGGCGGTGAGTGCTGCAATATCGATGAACGCTTTGGTCGTGGCCTCAACTAACCATTAAATTATGGCTAGTGTTTGATCTACTTTCTCAATAGTATCTATTCTTTCCTGTTCAACGAGATCTTCTCTGGGAACTTCCGATACCACGGTTTTTTGAATTCTTTAGGTATTTCGTTTGGGCAGCGGGGGGGGGGAAGGATTGATACCTCCATGTGATCCTCACCTATCAAATTTCGCTACTCGCTACCATGGTAGGAATGAATTTTTTGAGTTTCCCGGTTGTACTCTCTCGCGAAAGTTGTTCAATTTTGGCATTTGACTGTGCGATCATCTCTCTCATTTTGAATATTTTCTGCTTTGAGCTCCTAGAGTTCCTCATTAGTGTGTTTAACAGACTCCTCAGTCTCAGCCGGTCGCGACCCGCGTACCTTTTCTGCCCAGCTGACTGCGTATGGCGAATTCCTTGAAATTGATCCGGACCGGAACCACGACCTGACAGGGGTGGAGCCTCTAGAAGTGGACCCTGTTCCTCGTCGTCCGCTTAATCTTGATCTCGACCTCAAGCGGGATTTTTTCTTTGTTGGAGGAGTCGCTTGTGTCTTTGCTTGATGATGGAGGGCTTCCTATACTTGGCTTTGCAGTTTGTGTCCACGGTGGGATGATCCTTGCCGCACATCCGGCATCTGGGTTTGCACGTGTGGATTCTGTGTGGGGTGAAGGCACCGCACCCAGGGCAGAGTCTATTCGTGGGGTTACAATGCACGTCCTGTTACACTGTCTGCAAAAGTCAAATTTTTCCGATAGGGCACAAAGCGAGTGATGAAATTGCGTGGCATATGGTAGTGGGGACCCTGTTGCCGCTAAAGAGCACTACGACATTCGTGGTGTTTTCCAGCCTCTTTGCAGTGATGACCAGAGGGTTTGTAGCCGTAACAAAAGGCAATATAGCATTTCCCGGCGTTTTTTTTCTGGAGGAGTCACTGTGATGCCTTTCTTAGATGCCTCCCCGGGTGCTGTCTCACACTCCGTCATTTCGTGTACCTTGCCTCTGGCGTTGATCTGCTGGATTCGTCTGTACTGGTCAGCCCTATCTTGATCAGGAGTGCTCACCACCAAAATGTTCTGAATCTTGTTAGGGCAGATGACGTCGTACTCTATGTCCTCGAACGTGCATGCGACTGCAATGTAGTGCGTATTGTTGTTTGTGTCCTTTGTTTTGAGTGTGGCTGATTGTACGGTGTAGTTGGTTGTTGTATTCGTGACATATCGTATTCAACTAGTGTTGAGTGTGCATATTTGTGTATCATTTTGATCTGCCATTATTGAGAATAAAATTTATTTTTGTTTATCAACTCTCGGCTCTGACTTTTTCTTTGGGCCACAGCCTTCGTCCGCTGGCACGCTAAATAGGACCACTTTTAAATTGTCCACGCTTTTGTGGTGCAGTTCGGGAGGCCGACACTTCGGCCCTTAGAATTAGCCCGGCGATCGCTTCCCTAATTTACGGGACATGTGACAATCAATCGGGCGTCCGCGACAGGACCTTTTTGGTGCACAGTTTGCCCAAAGTAGTGAGAAAGAGGCTCGAGTTGTTGATAGTGCTCTCGAAACAATTTTGTGTGTTGCTCAGTGTTCTCGTTAACGAGTGCAGGAGAGTGTTCCGATAGAGTGATTTAGGCAGATACTTTTTACACGCGGCAAGGTATTATTTGTGAGACACAACAATGGATCTAGAAAAGTTAGTAGCTCTTGGTGAGAATATTGGTCTTTCTGGCGCCGAACTACGGAAGTGGGTCACCCAGAAGGAACAAGAAGAAAAAGAGAGGGCCAAAGAAGAAAAGGCAGCTCAGCTGGAATAAGAAAGGTTGGCAGTCGAAAGAGCCAAAGCGGAAAAAGCAGCTGAAATGGAGAGGAGGATGTTGACAGCTGAGAGAGCTAAGGAAAGAAAAAGCAGCTGAGTTGAAAAGAGAGAGGTTGGCAGCTGAGAGGACCAAAGAAGAAAGAGAGCAGCAATCGAAGTTGGAGCTGGAGAGAGAAAGACTGGTAGCTGAGAGGGCGAAAGAAGAAAAAGAAGCTGAGATGGCTGAAAGGGAACGGCAGCGGCAGCACGAGATGGAACTAGAACGGCTCCGTTTGCAACAGCGAAGAGAAACCCTGGTCTAAGCTAGAGTTGAAAGCAGCGAACGGGAGGACCATGGCTTCCGCTTGAACCCAAGCAAGCTGCTCGTAGCGTTTGATGAAAGGATGGACGACCTTGCCACGTACCTTCACAGATTTGAGACAATTGCGAGGAGCCAGAATTGGCCGGAACATCAATGGGCAACTGCTTTGAGTACCTGCTTGAGTGGTGAAGTGCTCAGGGTGCACGGTAGGCTGACGCCGACCGATGCAGCCAACTATGCAAAGGTGAAAGCTGCTTTACTGAAGCCATTTAGATTTACTGTGAAATGTTTCCGGGACAGATTTCGGACAGCAAAGCCAGCTGATGGTGAGACGGCTACGCAGTATGCCGCCCGACTCAGCCATTATTTCGACAGATGGATCGAACTTTCAGGGACAGCGCAGGAGCACGATGAGCTTCGAGAGCCCCTTATCAGAGAGCGATTTCTCACCAGTTGCCACCCGAGCCTGTCACTGTACTTGAAAGAGAGAAGAGCTAGGTCACTTCAAAACATGCTTGAATTAGCTCAACAATTCTTGGAAGCGCAAGGTAGCACTAATTTGGCTAAGGTCAAGAAGGAGTGTCCTGAAGATTCGAAGTAATCGGCTTCCGAAGAAAAGAAGCGTGCACCGGAGAGCGTTCCGTGATGTTTTCTGTGTAACCGAGTGGGTCATCGCGCGAAAAACTGTCGTACTAACTTTACGAGCCCCACGGTCGTAGAATGTATCAAGTGTGGTCAGACTGGGCACAAAGCTGACGCATGTCGTAACGGAACGAGTCAAACTCACCAGGTATCCTGTGTGCTAGCAGCACCGAAATCGGATGGTCATGCCGTCACCGACGGATTTGTAGAGTTGAAAAATGGGAAGAAACTTACTATTGTAGGTGCTGTAATGACAAAACGGCCAACAGGTGTTACGAAGGGAATGCCAACGCTGCCTGGAAAAGTTGGGGGCAAGAAGATTACGGTGTCAAGAGACACCAGTAGCCGCATGGTTATCGTGCGGAGAAATTTGGTAGGGAAAGTGAGTTAACAGGCAAAACGAAACCAGTTTGCCTAATTGACAGTACGCTTCGAATGCTTGCCGAAGCAGAAATTGAGGTTGAAACCCCCTGCTTCAGCGGGAAGGTTACTGCTCTATGGATGACGACCCCCCTGTACGACCTCGTCATCGAAAAAATCGACAGGCCGCGAGGGCCGAATAATCCCGAACGTTTGGGTGAAGACCCGAAGATGGAGCCCCGCGGACACAGGGACCACGAGATACAGCGTAGAAAAATCCCGTAAAGGATTTCACTCGAGCCCAAGGTGAAGCCTGTGTACAAGAGACAGTGAATGCGGAGATGATCGTGTTGAATAAGTTCACGTGTTGGGAAGCTGGACTTAAGCCGGCACGACCTCAACCGACCGACAGTGTAAAGGTGACGGAGTCGGCCAGCCAGGCCAAATGTCGTGACATGAACAAGCGGGTGAATAACTGGACAGGATCGGTTGAGTGTTATGCACCGTTAACAATGTCGGAATTGACAACGATGGCTAAGAAGCAATACCGTCGTTAAAAAGGGCTCTCCGGAACAAAACGAGAAAAAGCAAGAAGAGATCGAGCGAGCACCGCAAGAAAAGACGCAAGCGCAGCTCGAAGCACACGGGATAGGTGTTGAGGTCAAATCGGAATGTGTTTGACAGTGCTGAGTGCAATATATTGTGTTAATGTGGTTGTTATCCTGTGTCACAACTGTATGTCGAGCGAGTCAAAATGTTTGTTACGGTGATGTGATGTATAGTATTGTACAAATGTTGTAATGACAGATCTTTGTGCATTTGTATTGCTTGAAGTACGTGATGGAGCGTTGTATTCATGTGCCTGTGGCCATATTCTATGTGTTGTGAGATTGAATTGCAATGTACAATTGTATCGAATAATCAATTGTGAATGGGACGTGTCATGAGCGACGGACTATGTTACAGTCTTTGAGATTGTGGGGACTATTGGCACTCGTTTGTGTGGTTTAGAATATTATGATATTATTCTTAAAGGGGGGGGCAGTGTCACAAAACGAGCGCTCAAAAAAGGGCGCGCCGCCAAATTCTCGCAACGAAGCGCCGGAGAGTCGCCTCGAGGTCAACGATAAAGGGTGAACTCTCCGGGTGCGCATCTCTCTCCCCTAGGAAGCGTAGGTACGCCAACGAACCTCCTCACATCGGCGGCTGAGCAAGCCCTGGAAGGTTCTCGATGGAAAGGGGCGTGGAGATGCTGGGTTGCGTCATCTGTCGCGGACGGCCGTCGAACCGTCTCGTGCTTTCCCCACCCTTCGCTGTGTATCCCGCCGACGAAACGATGATAATCTTCTGGAATATACCGCGAAGTGTATTGAACCGAGCAGCAGAGATGGGAGATCAGGAGAAGAAAGAATTTCACGCCAGAGTGCATAGAGTGTTCCGCCATGTCGTCGGCAAAGGTTTTGTCTTCGGTGACAAAAGAAGAGAAGAAGAGGATTTCCACCTAAGGGGTGAAGCCTTGTGCTACAGGCAGGAGTATGTGTCTACTGCCAGCGAGTGAAGACGCGTGGCAACAGCTGCGTGTAGGAAGCCGACGTATTACCGACAAAGAAGTTTGGTGCTTGGAGAGTGGCCAATTGAAGACGTGAGGTTTCCTGGAAGAACAACTTCGGGGGCAGCGGAACGACAACAGCGCTGGACTTTGAGTGAGTGATTCTCGGAAGAGTATCATTCAGGCTTTTGCTCCAAGAACTTTGGACTGAATAAGTTTTCGAACTTTTTAGTCTTTAAGTGTCTTGGTTGTTTAATGCATGCGACTGCATTGTAGTGCGTATTGTTGTTTGTCTGTTGTTCAAAGTTTGGCTGATTGTACTGTGTAGTACGTTGTTGTATTGGTGACATATCGTATTCAACTAGTGTCGAGTGCGCATATTTGTGTATCGTTTTGATCTGCCCTAATTGAGAATATAATTTTGTTTTGTTTCTCAACTCTCGGCTTTGACTTGTTCTTTGGGCCACAGCCGGCGTCCGCTGGCGCGCCAATTAGGACCACTTCTAAATTGTCCACGCTTTCGTGGTGCAGTTCGGGGGGCCAATACTTCGGCCTTTGGAATCAGCCCGGCGATCGCCTCCCTAAGTAACGGGACCTGTGCAGCATGTCATATCGAGCACCCTGATCTGAAGGCAATTTGAGACGGATTTAGAATATTTTTCTCGTTAATGAACTCTATTATACTGATGTTGCTTCATATGGAAAGCAACAGAATACCAACAAAGAAGGGTGTAAGGCAGGGTGATACAATCTCCCCAATGCTATTTACCGCGTGCTTAGAGGAGGTTTTCGGAGGCCTAAATGGAAACAGTTAGGCATTAGAGCTAATGAAGAGTACCTTAGTAACCTACGCTTCGCCGATGATATTGCATTGCTAAGTAACACAGGGGATGAATTGCAACTCATGATTACGGAGTTAGACAAGGAGAGCACAAAGGTGGGTCTTAAAATCATCTGCAGAAAACAAAAGAAATGTACAACAACCTCGGAAGAAAGCAGTGCTTCGAGATAGGTAATAGTGCACTTGAAGTTGTAAAAGACTATGTCTTCTTAGGGCATGTAATAACCAAGGAGCCCAACCACGACATCGAAGTAACTAGAAGAATAAGAATGAAGTGGAGCACTTTGGCAAGCACTCTCAAATCATGACAGGTAGATTGCCACTATCCCTCAAGAGGAAGGTATATAACAGCAGCATCTTGCCAGCACTTAGCTATGGAGCAGAAACCTGGAGATTTACAAAGAGGGTTCACCTTAAAGTGAGGACGACGCAGCGAGCAATGGAAAGAAAAATTGTAGTTGTAACCTACAAAGACAAGAAGAGAGCAGAGGGAATTAGGGAAGAAACGGGGGTTAACGATATCATAGTTGAAATCAAAAGGAGGAAATGGACATGGGCCGGGCTTGTAGCGCGTAGACAGGATAACCACTGGTCATTAAGGGTAACTAACCGGATTCCAGACAAGGCAAGCGGGTTAGGGGGAGACAGAGATTACGTGGGCATATGAGGTTAAGAAGTTTGCGGGTATAAATTGGCAGCAGTAAGCGCATGACCGAGTTGATTGGCGGAACATGGGAGAGGATTTTGTCTTGCAGTAGACGTAGTCAGGGTGATGATGATGATGATGATACGGATTTTTACCACTCGTTCAATCAATTTCACAAAATTAGAGGCTAACACAATGGGCTAATTGTTGTCCAATTCGTACCCTTTATCTGTATATTTAGGCAGTGGTGCCACCTTATAGATATTTTTCAAGCGGGAGAAAGCCATGCCATTCTTATTGCGTAGTTGATAGCGTTCAATAAAATTTCTCGATATTCTTTATTTATCAATTTTAACATGACTGACGTGACTCTATCAGGGCCCGGAGCCACTGATGGTATGCTATGTACTACTTCTGTTTACGTAAAACTCGAAATTTCAATCAAGTCGTTGTCACTTGGGGCATGCTTTGGTTGTTAGGATAACTGGGAAGAAAAGCGCTGCTCTAACCCCCTAACAATGATATGTAACAAATCTTTCATTTCCTTTGGAGACAAAATATTACGCTGTGTGCTCACAACTCGTGGTATCATTTTCTTTTTACGGAGAAATTTATAAAGTACGCGCTTGTTGTCTGATTTAGATAGATACTCGAACGTCCGAATGTGGTAACTTTCTTTTGCTTGCGAAGTTGTTTTTATAAAAGCTCCAAAATAAAACTAGTAATCGTTCCAGTTTTGAGCGCATAGATTGAGTAACAGTTTTTTTCAGGCTGCCTCTCTATACGCCTGTAGTCCCTGAAACACTCATCATTCCACCACGGTGAATTACCGTTCTGCTTCACAGATGTCACCGTAAATTCCGACTTCTTGCGGGAACTCTGCAGAATTGTAGAAATTTTCATATCTTTTGACTTCGTGCTTGTATCTGATAGAAAAGTTAGTGAGAAAAGCAAGCACTCTTTAAACTTAGTATAGTTTATAAACGTACGGACATTGTAAGCTACACTGATACTACTGGATTTCATAAGTAATCGGTATATGCGCCCTGTGGCTAGTGCTCGTTCTCGTCACTCCTTCTTTATCCTTTATTTGCAACAATGCATCTAATGAAATAACCAAAAGTAGTATAGCGAATGCTGGCCCACTACTCTAAATTTTCTTATACTAATGCTGAAGTAGGCATCAAGCAAGTTTGCTTGTGGAAGGTGTCCAATGTATGTTTAGAAACTCTGAAAGGCCGCTTTTATAGCTTCCTCTAAGACTGTGCTGCGCCTTCCGCGCAGGCCTCGCATTTTGTTTTCTCTTCGCGATGGAGTCAAAGCTATTCGTTAAAACCTATTTTCTTAATGATTTTTTCTACCCCCACAAATGTTGAAAGGTTTTCTCAAGAAAAAAAGGCCTACTTTAAACAAAGAAAAGAAAAAATCTATGCACACAAGCACTGGTCAACCTACTGATGATTTAAATGTTTGCAAATGGAATATTTCAATGCATTGTGGTTCCTGCACAATAGCAAGCAATGAAACCATCCAGGTAAATGAGAGCAAAGTTGCGATTACGCCGGCGTCACAGAGGTAAAAGTGACAGTACCCTATTATTAATCGGCGAAAGCGATTTTTTCTTACTTATTTGAATTAATGTTAGTGTATTGGTTAAACCAAGTGTGCCTGAACTTGAAGCTTGGTGAACATTATGATATGGTTCACAAACTCAATTCAGGAGTGCCAGTCGTCTCCGGAAGCAAAATATGTCTCCTGCAAAGGATACGATTAACCGAGGCATTCAAACTTGCGTCACCTCTGCAGAAATACAGAATAGCCCACTCAAAAAATAAAAGATACAACAACCTAGAAAAATGGCTAATTGCGTCAAGAAGGGTGAAGCCTCACAATAGCACGTTCACAGCAGCAGACTACGCCAAACAAACGTCTAATCACGCGCGTTTCTGGTACTCGTTGCATAGCTTTTGTTTGTCTTACATCAAGTGGCTAAAATAGACATTGGTTCTAACTAGGCCAGCTAGCAGTTTTACTTCACGCCACAATTGTTCGTTTTGCGTATCAGTGAAGCATCCACAAGGTGTCCGTAGGGCAACATGTCAATGTACTCAGCTGTTAACTTTGTTCAGCTGCTTATAACCGAACGTCTTAACGCTTTGTAATGGGTAACCCGTTAAAGCACCCACTCGTTGCACAATTGAGACGTTTCAACGCCTGGCGCAATTCTACGCTTCTGCCATGCAATCTTACATTTAATAAGAAGACTTATTCCACTACACGACATAAATGTAGTATTTTTTGTGAGGCAGCTTCAGCAAACACCGTGGTTTTTTGTACAACACGTGCTTGCAATGCAGATGGCTTGGCCGAGATGGCTCACACAGACGTCCAGTGGGTCAAGGTGCCACGCAGGCGGTCACGTCTCCCTGGCATCTTGACCCCCTGGACGGCATCTTGTACACGCAGAGCTCGTGGACGATATCGCGGTAATGATGTTTTTTTATGGATGTTCAACTGCTTCCCGTACAGCAGGCGATAAGCTTTTCAATTCTTACCACTTGTCGATCATGCTTTTTAAGCGTATAAGTCCTCTCACCCACTGAAATTTTCAATTTCTGGTCGACCTTGTTTATTTCCTTCAAACTCGCAAGCATTAAACCTTTCTCGGAGGCGTGATCAATTTTAGTGTGCGAATAGTGTGCACACAATAAGCATCACAGAAAGCACTTCACATATTTTATACAGTGCTTAGCGTGACACACCGATATATATAAAATAGGGCTAACAATGTTTTCTTCACTCACGTAGTAAATTATGATCAGTTTAAAAAGCTCGAGAATAAGGCGAGCACTGAAGATGAATTCGCTTTTGTGACTGAGCTCGTTTCCCCCTGATGTTTGTGAAGCTTTCAGTGGTCAATATAACGATCTATTTGTAGCGGAAACCTTTTGCGCTCCACAATGAAAAAAAACCGATGAAGAAAGAATAAGATGGGGACATAGTTCTTTTAGCAGATATGCTTTTTCATGTCACGCTCTTTAATTCGTCGTCAGGAACATGTCTGCATTCAAGCGTACTAAAAAACAAAATTAGGACGCCGACATCAAAGCATTAGGAAGAAGCTTCATTACAGCATTTATTTGGTATGACAGACTTTTCTTGAATTTACGAGTCGCAAATACGAACTTTCACTAACTTACCTCTGATCTCAAATGTATGAATTCGATGCTATGATAAATGCGTCTTTTTCATTGTCATTATAGCAGTAATCTGACCCCTCTCTTCTAAATCAATTCTATGTTGTATGCAAGCGCACTTAGCAACAAAGCCACTGAACTTCACGGACTAAAATAAATGAAATAATGACCTTCTTTAATATTCTTTTGAGAGCAGGTATTGCTCTCCCTTTCTGTTTGTCGATCAGTCTAAAGAACAAGTTTGGCTTCTAGAGGGTGAACAAAGTGCTAACAGTACGTTGTGGCGCATGATGTAGTCCTAGTTGAAAAGCTTGAAAAGTTTTTCTTGAAATTTAGTCTTCGAATATCCACCTTTCAAGTTTCCTCGAGCAAGGCAGTACTGCACTGCGTGTATCTAATGATGGGGGTCACCATTCTCTCTAGAACATTTCAGCAAGTTTATTGCAAATAATTTCACTCACCCAACCCACTCACAATTACCGCTGCAAACACCTTCGCAGTTGCGTCATGTCATGTCGTTGTTCTGTCGTTCAAAAACAATGCATCGTTTTGAGACGACATGGTTACAAACAGTTTAATGTGAGTTATAGTTGTACAGCGTTAACATCTCAGCGCATGCTCGCCTCGTATGTCTTGATTTGTAGGCGATCGCTAACCTGGAGATGCACAACTCGAACATTCACTCGCTATTCGCAGTAAGGACACACATTCATAAGCTAGGTCAACTTCAGGAGCGTTTATATTAGTTAATCACCGTAGGTGATACCAAGCTCAATGTTCAATGAAACAGTAAAAAGTTGGGCAGATTACGAAATATAAACCACTGACCTGAGGAAAAAAATTGGCAAAAGCTGAACATAATTTCACGTCACAAAACCACCATACTACCACTGACTTCTAAATGGAAGGGTCACAGCAGCTTGCTGAGGAAAAATTCTTCAAGAAATGCGATCTCGGTGGAGACAGCCGGAAATGAGCAAGTCAATTTGCCAATAATCATTGCGGCTCCTACAGCAACTCGGCCAACGCTGCCACAAGCAGGCTCTTTACCAGAAGTGAAATTGCTGCTAGATGTTGAGCATTTTATTTTGTAGTAATCATGGCTACCGGACTATCTCAGTGGTACAAAGAAGTGCAATATTCAATGTGGAACTGCAATGGTTTGCAGAACAAAAGTGCAGATTTTCGGAATTCGTCGCTCAGCACGGGTTTCTGATTTTGTGTATTTCCGAAACAAGAGTATCCACTAACTTCGCTTGTCCAATTATGTGGTGTACCAAGCAGAACGTCCTGCTGCAAAAAGCAGAGTAATGTGTGTGAGACGCGATATTCCATCGACACTTGTGGCTACTTGAAAAACAGATGCGCCGGAATTTGTAGATGCAAG
>WOVY01003782.1:0-227193 GCA_013436015.1 Rhipicephalus annulatus
AACAATGAGAAGCATTGGCGTCCAGCTCGGTGTTTGAGGATCACCTTTGTCTGGCCCAACGGGCCGATGTGACCGCGACGGGCCAGTGAAGCCTCGGAGTACGGGTCCGATGATTGCAATGATCCGCGTTGTGTAAAACTAAAGTCTATCTCTCTCTTTCGAGGTCAGGGCTTGTTTAAGTTGTCTTCAAGCTCGCAGTTCAAGTCCAATATTCAATACGACCGCCAATTGTCTATAAACATTTTCTCAGTGTGCACCACGGCTCGCCATGTGTGAGGGAGCTGTGCTGTTTGCCTTGGCGCTATGGAAACCAAGAACGAAAACAGAAAGCGTAATCGAAACACTAGCTGATTCCCGTTTTCCAAGCTTCGCGTCCGCAGTGGCGGCTCCACACTTCTGACTCGCCTGAAGCGCGCGCGCGCACCTGTCCTTCGGCAACTTGCGCGGCTTCAGACCTTCTCGTCGACCGTTTTTTCTTCTCTTCGTTTCACGCCTAACTCAAAAAGAAAGTTTGAATTGTAAAACGGGTAAGAGCGTTTCTCCTTTGCTGCTGGTTCGCTTTCGCGAGCCCGCGCTTGAGCGACCCTGTCCTTGCATACGGGACGACGCGATACTTCCGCAAGCCGGAAAGCCAAGGAGAATTCATAATATAGGTCCCGCCCTTCGCGGGACCTATGTAGTAGCGTAGAAGCAAGGCATAGGTATAGATGTATTGGGTAAGGAACGACACATTCGGCAAAGTTGAGTAACGTTGTTTGCGTTATTCAAAGGGATACTCCCTCCCTCTAAACAATGAGGGCCTCACCGGCGTTCCAGGTACCGACAAGTAGTTTATCTCGTGAATCTGAAAGCTGCTCGTGCTGTTTTTGGTCTCACCGACGGACTTCGTACCGAGAAGTGGTCACCAAGACGGAAGTGACCCACAATTAAGCTTAATTGATGAATGTCTCAGTGCTAAATTAAGAACACCACCCAAGCATTCAGTGCCCAGATATAGTTAACAAACCAGCGAAGCTAAATGGCCAGTGCCGGTGTCTATCACTGTGTTATTCTGGATGGTCTATTCGAGTCTGGCGTTTATTAAAGAGGTAACACGCACGTTTGGCTCAGATATTTCCCAACGACTGACGGCAATTTACGTTTTTTTTTTTGCACTCGTTTTTTATTGGCACATGCTCCTACTCTAATTTACTGAGGGGGAGAACTGGAGCTTGCCCAATTTCTGCGGCTTGTGCACGTTTAGAGTCTTCGGCGTACATAGGGCGGAGGAAATATTGTTTTGCCTTACCATGCGCAGCTTCCCTATAAGTGCTTTGTACAGCCGCTATTACAGAGACAAAAAGCAAGTTGCGTTGACAGCATACCAACGTATACATAATTGTCTGCCACACATTCTCTGCGATTCTTACAACTGAGTGATGCGAGAGTCCTGACCTGCGGCACGCAGCCACGTATCCTTATCCACCACTTCATGGTCCATGCGCTGTCTTGAATAGTCGCGTATAGATGTTAACTATACGATCTGCGCTCTCTTTGACAAAAAAACAATGTCTGTTTATTCGAATGACAACATGGCGAATAAAAATAAAAAAATGACGTGCCACAAACAAACAAACAAACCAACATCGCTGGTCGCGAGCGACGCCCTGGCAATTGTCAGTGTCTCGCCTCCACGCCTTCTCTAGCACGCACTTAACCTCGAGGCGCGAAAACAAGCAACCCCTTCTGGTCCCCATCACTCGACGATCCTGTTCCATTTGCCCCTTCGCCCGCAGGCAGGCGATGACCTCGACCAATAGCGCGTCTATTTTGCTTTGCGCCCCACTCGTTCTTAGCCTATATACTAAATAAACCCTCCTCTTTCTCGCGATGCGGAGGCCAGCGGGAGAGGCACTTTAGTTAAGTCGGCCACGGTACTCCCTGCCGAAGCAGGGACAGACGATTTAGTTCCACTGGGAGCTCGTAGAAGGCAAACTAAACCAGGCCTTGCGGGCGCACTCTCCGAATAATGCACTGAGAACGTCGTCAACGGCGGCAGCAGCAGCAACGGTTAGGTTGCGTTTTCACGAAGAGAGCTTTTCCTCGACTCCCCCCTTGTTTGCGGGTCGCTCTGCTCAGGGTCGCGAAGTCGGGCGTGTTGCAGCGTCAGTCGCTTTCGTTTTCTGGAACAACAGAGGGCGGTGCGACTGGACGCCTCACTCCACCCCTCTTAGAACAACTCCTTCGCAACCTCCCGTCCTTTCTACTTCTCCTACCGCTTCCATAAAGGGTCGTCCGAGAAGACGATGACAAGGTCTTGTTATTGTTTGCGAGTACTCTCGAAAGAACGGAACAAATACGCACATATGAAAAAAGTACTGAGTAAATACAAATGGAACCACTGTCTCGTGTGTATGCATTCGCGCATGACTGTATTGCCAACCGTGAAAGCGCCATGCAGTATGACCGCTTGCAAAGCAAGCAGCAAGCAGAGAGCATCTTGGGCGAAACGTATGTGGGGCTATAGTAAAGAAAAAAAAAGACCGTAGGAATAGCCACGACCATGGTCGGGGGAAGGGGGGGGGGTTGCCTCCAAATGACTCACTCACGTCGCAATAATAGTTCGTCCAGTTTTTTTCGCACTCGTCCGCGCAGAGAACGCCTTTCTTTCACGCTCGACTTCTGAGAACGAGGTGCGGAACGGGACAAAGAAGGTCACAGCGTAGCGTTATAGGCGACAGCCCTCTCCTCTTTCTGAGCTTGATCTGTTTGCGCAACACCGTTCCTCGCCTTCCTTCTCAGCCTAATCCGCCCTCTCTTGTTTTCGAGTCCTTTTGTGCAGGTCTCTTACGTGTGCTTTATGTATTTTACTTGAGTTTACATTGCTGACTTTTGCTTTTTAAATATGGTATCATTCCGGTCAAGGACGCGAACGTGTAATCGGTTCGGGCTACGCGCAGGCGCTGCGTTATATTTCCGCGCTCAGGCGCAATACTGTGCAATATTCAAGGAAACGCGCAGGATTATTTAAACGGAGTTTTTTGTGCAGGCAACAAAGAATGGGTGCTGAGTTAGTTTATGAGATGTAATTAGTGCTATTCGTCCTCCGTTGCTAAAAGAAATATTAGTAGTGATAATGTAACCATAGTGTTGATGTGTCTCTCAAGGAAGAAGGTGACCCGAAATGTTTTACAAGCGCTTCTAAACACCACCTCCAGAAGAAAAAAAAAACAAGTGATCTTTTATTGATTGCGTTTTTTTTTTTCACCGAGTGGTATGCAGTCCGAACTTTTCACTAGGCGAATCCTCTCACTGTTCTTATCAAGACCTCAGTTACCTCTACGCGTGTATGGTAGCAAACTTCACGACCTTCGCTTAACCTCTCTACCTCTCCATCATTCTCTCCCACTTTATTAGTGACTTATCACATTATTTGGCGTGACTTATGAATTTCTTCATCATGCAAATGAAGGGATATGTGTTAAGCATATCTTACTACGGCACATACTGAGCTGTCATCTACCCCCGTGGGCTTAGTGGCAAGGTACGTTAGATTTCATGTATTTCATTAACTTATGAAAGCTGGCACGCAGTGGCAGCTAACCGATTGTTCCGTGATTGGTATGCCATCGAATAGCGCATATAGATGCCGTGCTAATAAATTCTTCTATGGCGTCACCCCTAGAATTCACCGGTAAGCTGACTTGAGATGGTTTTCTGTTACAACGTTGACTTTCTTTTAAAGAATGCTTTGCTTCGTAAGCAACGATAGTAAGTACCCGGAAGAAACTATACACACGGCTTTTCATGCATAAGTCCAAAAATTTCTCTAGAGTGTTAACTAGTTTCCGTCCGGTCGTCTATCTATCCATCCATCTTTTCATGGACAGTCCTTGAGGCTTGCCACACACGGCGATAAAACAAGAGAAACACTATCAGCGCATCGCCATGACGTCAATGCTGTGACGCAAGTCATACCTTCCGATGTGTCTTCACGTGTGAGCAGATCGCCAAGAGGACGCTCACAAGATTGATTTCTTTCAGTGCGCCTTTTTTATTGGGCTTCGTACTCTTGCCATCGGGCTTTGAGGAGGCTTGCGGATAAAAGGGAGAAAGCTTTCGGGGAAATCGTTTCGGCAAATCGACATGAAAGGAGAGTCACGGCGAAGGCACCTCTGAAGCATACGACGGAATGCGCCTACCCACGCAAAGACTGATTGGTCGGCATATAAAGTGAGTGTGACCGTTAGCTCATCCCCCTTGGTGCCGTATAAAAGAACAAAAAACCTGTCCTCCTGAATAGTGTTGCGAAAGCGAAAGCTGCTGCTGCTCCGGAGGATATCGGCAATGCCCCCCCCCCCTTTTTTTTTGCTTCTCTTAACCACTCCCTGCTGTGTTTCCTTTGCCAGTATCTGAAGCCTGCGTCACGCAAACGGTTCTTTAGTATATCGGCTCGAATAGACGCGTGACGCAGAATAGAAAGCCAAACGCGGTGACTGCGTGCCAGGGCGGGGCTTCTCAACGCTGCACGTCGCCATGGAAACTCAAGCTGCGCACCACCAAACTGCGTGATGTCCTCACAGCCTGTACCACAGCTCTGCCTGCGCAAGAGAGAATAAAGAATAGAATTATAGCAAAAAAGCTAAAATTTGATCTGAAATTGTTGCCTTGAGAGTTGTTTGACGTAACAGTTCTTACGAGTCCCGGTAAAAGCAGGAGAACCCCTGCGGAGAGTGTATATATACGTCGGATAAAAAAGAGATCTTGTGAGGGAGCGAAAGAAAATTGCCACGAGCTTTATCATTGAGTTAAGTTCTCGTTTTACTGCATTCTAATTTCTGGTTGTAGACTAACGCTTTAGAAATTAAACCCTAGGTTATGGCAGGCATGAAAGTTTCCTGAAAGTGTCACGAGGAAAGACACTCTAGTGATGGATACCAGTATGAAAAACCTAAGCTCTTGTGTTCACCAAACCGGTTTCGTTGCGCAAAGTGTGGGCTTCTGTCGGGAGGGCAGGCATTGAGATTAACTAGGAGTCAGTTAAGCTGTATCTGCGACGGCTCTCACTTCCTAGACGTTCAAGTTTCCCTCGCCAGGGTCGTTCTTGATAGAGTGATCGACACTTACCTTGAAGGAGCATGAAAGAGAGGCAAAAAAAACCCATTTTTGTCGTATTAAATGATTTACTCTTTCACGACTCCAATGTCAACACACCTGCCACGATAAGTGTGGCTTGGTAAGAGAAAAAACACACGAAAAGAAAATGCGACTGCCGAAGCTACCACATAATCCTTGCCCGAAATGTCATGACGTATCATATTTTAACTGTGTCTACTAGTTCCTACGTAGTTTCTAGCTAGTAAAAATGAAGTACACTCTCCTCTGAGTTGGTCATTATGTGTGCTTAACATACTAAGTTTAAGAAATTTTCCTCGAGCCAATGATGCCAGATAGAAAAAAAAAATCGAAGTAAACATTCAAATCCGTGACGTCACGCGCGTAGTTCAATATGATTGATTGGGCGAGTTGGTGATACATGATTGTTTTGAAATGAGAGCGCACTAGTTCAAGACACGAGAATTTCAACAATACTTTAGCCTTGACTTGCTCTTCTAATAATAAACATATGATGTTGAAACTAACCGCATTAGAATCCTTAAAATACAGTTTATCAATCTAAATCAATGCATTGTTTGTCTTTAGAGTTCCTTTTGTGTGAGAACCCGGAGAGTACCGTCAACGTTTCGACAAATACCGGTATACCATTCCGTTAGAAAGTACGTACAATGACTCAAATTTAATTAAATGGGACAATTGTCGTTCACATTGAAGTGACACTACATAAAAAATAATAGCGTCTTGCAATAGTAAATTACAGTGCCACAACACCAAAAACATCCCCCCCCCCCTTTTCTCACCCCAAGAAGGCAATTGGTAAGCGAGAAGACGTGCAAAAACAACGTAAATGTCGCGACTCTACCTTAAAGATCTTGCACCAAGTCATCATGACGTCAAAAAATTTATCAGTCACTAGAGCCTATACATAGCCGATTATCCGTAAAAGTTATTTACATTGTGGTTTAGATGCCTAAATTCATTGCACACTGATTTTGAGAAAACCTAACTCAGTCTACTTGGCCAAAATACGCGAAAAGACTGAAATTTCTAAGCTCATGCACTGACGTTTCGGCCATAGTTTATAAGTTAACTTTCAAGTCAAGTCAAGTCAAGTTTATTTCCAACAGCATCAAGTCGGAGGTCCTTAGGCGAAAAGATGTCGGAGACATCTTGAGAGAGCCCAAGAACCCGTTCCAGAGCAGCAGGCATTTTACAAAAATATCGCGTAATTCACTGTACATGCATAAGCCAAAATGAGAGCTTAGTACTTTTTCCTTTTAGTGAACAAAATACACACATAATTTCACGTAGGTCGCATAAATCTTGTATGCACATGCGCAAAACAACAATTCTTATACAAAAGGAAAGAAAACATGTAAAAAACATGATAACGAAAGATAGCTAGTGCTGTTTGAGCAATTCCTATGCGTGTAACAACATACTTCGTACATGTTTCTTGAATATACGTTCAGGCAGTTTGAAGTCGATACTGGTTAAGAATTTGTTCAATATTGTTGGTATCTGGTGGTGTAGAAGGCATTCTCCGTAACGTGTGCGAGAAAAGGGAACTGGTCTTAGTTGATTTCGGAGAGCGTATCGACAGGAGCTGTCAATTGAATGCTGATGAAGTTTGTTTTTCTGAATATAAAGTATTAGTTTATATGTGTAAAGGTCACTTGCTCTAATAAGATCATGATTTATAAAGAGCTGATGAGTACGTAGTTCGCTAGGAAGCCCATAAAATTTTTCAAATATTCTAAGAACCTTTTTCTGTAACGTCTCTAGTTTGTTGAGGTTCTGAGCAGACGTTTTTGCCCATACTAGTGCGCAGTAAGATAACCGAGAATAGAAATGGGCGTAGTATATAGCCTTTTTAAGCCATAATGGTACAAGGTCTGATAACTTATACATGCAGCCAACAGTTTTACCTAATTCAGAGACAAGTTTTGATATATGTGTGTTCCATGACATGTTTTCCTCAAACCATACTCCTAGAAATTTTTGCGTTTTAACACATTCCAGCGTGGTGCCCTGAAAGGAGAAATTCAGTGTAATGCATGGCTTATTAGGAGGCCTAAATATAACATATTTTGTTTTACTTGCGTTTAAGTCAAGCTTGTTTTCATGGAGCCACAGTTCCAGGTGTCTTAAATAATTAGTTACAGTAACTTGAAGATCGGCCACTGTATCAGCACTGAAAAAGGCATTCGTGTCATCTGCGTACATGACTAGTTTTTCTGTGTATGGGATATTACATATATCATCTATATAAAGTATAAATAACAAGGGTCCTAAGATAGAACCTTGTGGAACGCCTTGCTTAAGTTCTGTTGCTTCTGACGCTAAGCTTCCGAGTGTAACATATTGTTTTCTATCAGATAAGTAATTCGTAATAAGTTTAAGAGCAGCGCCACGCAATCCATAGTCAAATAATTTTTCTTCTAGAATGTCATGTTTTATGCTATCGAAAGCCTTCTTCAGGTCAAGGAACAGTCCTACTGTATATAGTCTTTTTTCAAAATTGTTCAGTATGACCTCTTTTACGTTTAATAGGGCTAATTCAGTGGACTTTCCTTTCTGGAAACCATACTGAGCAGGGTTTATTATTTGATATTTTGAAAGAAAGTTCCTTAGTCTACAATTTATGGCACTCTCAAATACCTTCGATAGCACTGGTAAAACAGAGATAGGCCTATAATTAGAAATGTCATTCAAAGCACCGCCTTTGTGCACAGGACATACACGCGCAAGCTTGAGTTCTGAGGGGAAAATACCAGAAACTAACATGCAATTAATAATATGAGCCAAGGGCTCCGATATAAGGTCCGCAACGTGCTTCAAGGGCGCTGCACTTAAGTCATCAGCGCCTCTTGCGACATTGTTACGTAGTCTAATTATCGAGCTGTGTACCTCTGAAGGTGTCACTGGACTTAGACTGATTGTGTTAGGCTCTCTCGTTCTACGGGTAATCCTTTCTTGCGTACAATGTCCTGAAAGAGGCACATAATCACCAGAATGGGCAAAATATTCGTTCATAGCCGTGATAGCTGCTTCGTCGCTCATATCTTGGGAGAAGGCTTTGACATTAATACGCATTTTACTTTCGGTAAATTGTCCCAGGTTATTCACTTCATTCCACAGTTTACGAGGATCATTATAAATCTTGGCGAATAGGCATTCATAATAAATCTTCTTAGCCTTGCGTATGTCGGCGTTTAGCTTATTGCGATACGTTTTGAATTTTTTCAGCACCTCTAGGTCGCGTGTTTGGACAAACTTATGATACATTTTGTTTTTCGTTTTGATTCTTTTGTGAAGATTCTTGTTGATCCATGGTTTACGAATTTTCGTTTTCTTTATTGTGTATGTCACCATAGGAAAACTGTTGTCATAACATGCTTTCAGATAGCGCGAGAAAGCGCTATATGCGTGATCTGAATTTCGCTCAGCGTACACAAAAGACCAGTCCGTATGGGTTATTTCAGAACGAAATTTTTCTAGGGTGAGCTGGTTTATGACGCGGTACGTTGTTTTTTCATTGTACCTAGGCTTATTCGTTGCAGTGGAAAAAAGAGCAAAAATGGGTAAGTGGTCACTAAGGTCGAGTGAAAATAAGCCTGTAAAAGTCTTATTCGTCGGCACGTTTGTGATACAGACGTCCAGAAGAGTGGCGCTATGGTCCGTGATTCGGCTAGGCAGACCGATAGTGTTTTCACTACAATAGGTGGACAGAATAGTTTCAAACTGTATAGTGGCAACGTCATCGCTTAGCATGTTCATATTTACGTCACCCATCAGAAAAAATGGCACGCGGAACGAGTGAAGCTTAGATATAATGGTTTCAAAAATAACAAGAAAATCAGATTTGCTGCTTGCGGGTGGCCGATACACTGCAGTAACTAGAACATTTGGTAATCGGATTGTAATACATTCAACGGTAGTCGTCAAAAAGGTTAGCTCATCAATAATATCATGAGGAATACAGTCCTTCACGTACAAAGCAACGCCTCCGCCACGACTATTAGTCCTGGTAACACCATTGTATTTGTAAGACTGTAGTTGTGAAGGACAGTCATTAGGAGCGAGCCATGTCTCGGAAAGCAAAATTACATCGAATTTTATAGCTAAGGAATCGAGGAACATGCTGAGATCAGAAACCTTATTTTTAATACTGCGCACGTTCAAATGTAAAGCACTGAAGTGCCTTCCAATATGCGTGACCGCTTTGTTAAAACTGTCTGCATCATGGTATTGACAACTGTCAAATAACGCCATTTCGCAGCAGACTGTATCAATTCAGAGTGCCTGTTCGATACCTAGCGGCACATCTTTTCTAAATCGTCGCGTTCAGCAATTCTGAGCACCTCTGATGATTCCGTTTTCCTGGCAAAAATTTTTCCATTGCGCGTCCACACGTATTTCCATCCAACGCCACGCTTCTTAGCTATGGTTGCGCCTAGGAGTTGTTTCCCAAGCTGGGTTAGGTTTTCATTGACAAATATAGGATCGGTTGACTGGAAACCAATTTTGTTAGCAGAAAGACGTGCCCTCTTGGCCTTAGCCAGGACGGCATCTCGTTTCTCCCGGCGAACAAATCGTACAATGATATTCTTTACATCGGGATCTTTTGTTCCCATTCTGTGACAAACATCAATATCTGTGGAAGTGATGGGTTCCCCGACTGCTGACTTTCACTTTCATGGTCACTGCTTGTGGTCGTATATATCACGGCAAGATTAATGACAACAGAGTTCTGAAAGAATAATCTCTCTAAAATGATCTAATGTTTACATTTAGTGCTTTTTTAAAGATTCATGCTCATGGAAGCACGATATGTCTTGTTCTATTCGATTTTGTATCCCACTTATCCCCTTCTAACTAGCATTCAGCCATCTAACAGCTGCCGATATTAGCTCATATTTATCTAACGCAGCCGATGTTTACCAGTGATGGCCGTAAGCGAGAAAAACTGGTATTCAGGTACTTCCAAAACAGATGGCACCGCACTCCGTTAAGCACGTGGGCGTTGAATGCCCAACAAGAATTAAAGTACGTCCCAAAAGCAGGTCTTCAGGGACCGTTCCAAAAGAGGGTGGTTATCTTGTGGGCGGGAATGTTTGATCCACGTCCATGCGCACAGCCTTCGCTAAATTACGTGAGCCGTGACAGCCCGCGCTGTTGCCAAGGCAGTGACACGCAATCCTTCCGACGGGTAGGCATCCCCATAGCCACCCACATATGTCTACGAGAGACCTTCAGAAAGGCACGGGCAAGACCAGAAAGAAAGAGGCGAACGGCGAGAACGTTCTTTCGAGGAGAATCTCGTGTTTTCTTCTCTCGTGGCTTATACAGAAGGCGCTCATTACGGCCCATTTCGCGTCGTACGAGTCAGACTGCTTCGCGTGCCGCACAGCACAGCCGACTGTAAGGATAAAAAAAAAAAGCTACACAAGCTGTAGAACTGGAAGAGATACGGCGTGTTCACCAGTAGAAGAAGCGAAAGCCGGAAATTGGATTGTAAAGAAAACAGTTCGCGCCGAAGAGAAAACGATATGTATACATGCGTAAGGCTTGGGTTTCGATATAATAAAAGAAAAACAAGAAAACCACTTTGTCCATCTTTTCATCGTCCCCACCTCAACTCAATTCAATGCTAGTCCTTACTGTTGATGACGTGACGCGTTCATGACGTAGGAACGGCCTTACACATTGCACGTGGTTTGTACTCGAGCTCGACAGGTCTCTGTGACCGCTTGTAGGCTTGGTCTCCACGTTTACGTGAGTGCTTGATGGGCAATTCCTTCCACAACTCTCATCACACCTTCATTCTTCCACTGCAGCAAGGTAAAATACCTTGCGTGTGTCTAATTAACTAACCAGTTTTTCCCCACCCCTATCTCTCTTTTTCCTTCTCTCTGAGACAGACAGACAGACAGACAGACAGATAGACAGATAGATAGATAGATAGATAGATAGATAGATAGATAGATAGATAGATAGATAGATAGATAGATAGATAGATAGATAGATAGATAGATAGATAGATAGATAGATAGATAGATAGATAGATAGATAGATAGATAGATAGATAGATAGATAGATAGATAGATAGATAACAACAATGCTTTGCAAACTCAAATGTACGAGCGTAAAATGAACCTACCCATGTAGCTACGCCATCAAGCGAGGCCACACACACGTTGTATTATCGCACGCATCTGAGCTTCATTTTTCTTTTTGCCAGGGCTGCTTCATTGTATCGTGGTGGAAGGAGGCGGAGTCGAAGCTTTCCGTTACGGATAATGGAGAACCTAGCCCGTGAACGAACGCAAATGACGTCACTCAGTAATGTAGAAGCCACGTAAACGAGAAGCAGTTTGGCGTCGATCGCTTCGTCAACAAATGTGCTATGCGTGGTGGCGCGGACTCATTTCGGGCTTGGTGAGAGACTTTTGGGTCGGCCCAGCTAATGAGTATAGTACATTGTGTGTACGTGCCGAGGGGTAATTATATTTCGTGATAGAAATGGGGAAGGTTGAACTGCAGTAAAAGCTTTGTCTCTGACTTCTTGAGCGAAGTATGAGTAAGAACGCCAATAGGGGGTTACGTTCAGAAATTTAAAGAGTGCCGGAGCGGACGAGATGTAACACACCTTTACGAAAGGCTTGCCGTAGACGAAGCAGTAATGAAAGGCAGTTTAATCAGCCATATTAAGAGAGACTTTCGCACCAGCTCACCCCAAATTAGTCTTATGAAATGGACGTCCGAGCGGTGCAAATTGCAAGCTGGTTCTTATCCTAAGCCTGTTAAGCTACACGGGATGTTCCTAATCTATATTCAGACTCAGTATGTGAAATATCTGAAATCGATCAGACCTCCCTAAGCCACAGAATATGTGGGTGCCTTGATCAGGAAACAGACTCCACGGAAGCTCGCCTGGAGCGATTGGGGATAACGCTGCTCAGCCCCAGCCGACAGGATCAAACGTGGGCTATCCATCAGGCTAGGGAACTACAGGAAGTTAAGGTCTTTGGCCCTCCATCTTAGCGGTCTACCACGGACGAGCAAACTAGTCGGACCTCGTAATATAGTTGTTTCATTAAAGAGGAACTATGTCGTTAGCGTTGAAAGCATGCAACTTAGACGGAGTCAATTTACAGACGTAAGAAATAAATAGGTTAGTAAAAAGAACGGCCTATAGAAAGCTTCCCACTAAAATTGAGGAATAAACAAGAAGTTTTGTTGTACAGCTGACGCAACATGCCCCGAAGCGCGACAGAAGCGAGCCATAGCATGTGGGAATTTCGCACTGTTTTCTGTTCTTTAACAATCTCGATGCTCTAATCAAATCAGTACTTGAATGGCCCCTAGATGACGGACCTCCTCCTGCATTATGTTTGTGCTACACACATTCACGTCTCGTATACCGGTTGCGGCGGCTGAATTTTCGGTGGAGGCGAAAATGTTATAGGCCCGTGTGCGCAGATTTGGGTGCACGTGAAAAGAACCCCAGGTGGTCCAAATTTCCGGAGCTCTTCACTACAGCGTCTCTCATAATTATATGGTAGTTTTGGGACGTTAAACCCCACATACCAATCAATCAATCAACACATTAACGTGATAGGCCGATGTAGCTTATTATATTAAGGCGCCGTGGCGTTAAGCACGAATACGCCGGTTTGATTCCAGGCTATAGCAACCGCATTTCGGTTGCTAGAGCATATCGGTCCGTTGAAATGCTAACATACCTATTCAAGTACACGTTAAAGAGCCTCGTTCGGTCGTAATTAAAACAGGATTATTACAAAGTGAGAGCTTTGAAAAGTTTCTTTTTTTCGGGCTTTCATCCGTCAAAGTACCTTAGTTTGGTGCAGCTCGAATCCGAGACTAATTGATACAACAGGGCACCGTAGAGCAGAGGTCGCCATATGTACTCCGTCAAAAGCAACCTTCAGGGCATCTCTTAAGGACGTGAACCGTTTCTAAATACAAATAAAGCGCCTCAAGCTCTTTTTTTTCTACACCAGCAGTCTGACATAACGGTTTAATTGTCTGGCCAATAAGTTTCAATTATGCGCGCTTTCACGCAAAAAGGACACGTCATTAAAATACTGAGTGCAGTTACTAACCTAAAATGAGCATGATTTAATTCTTAAAACGCAAAGTATACAAAGTAAGTGCCTGTTCTTGCTATCCTTCAATATTACCCCGTGCTTGTGAAGATGAAGAGCGCTGCAGTTAAACTGGAGAACTCTTCGTTGGGCGAACTTGCTCCTGTGGTCTAAAAACTAAACGTACATGTACTACACGCTGTACGCAAATAATGGCGATCCCTGTCGACTGTTTTGTGATCGGGCCGTCAGCTGAACTCGCCGTCTTTTATAAATGAATGATCGAAAATGCCTGCGTTGTCACTATGGATCCCGCTAGATCAAGACGCGACTACACAAGTAGTACCTGTCATTTGTTCAGAGTATTTTAAAAGTCCAGAAATTTGCCAAACACTGTAGCTCTGACAGATGGTCACAGTGATCAAGCCGGAGCCCGACCACATCACAAATAAAGAACAATACGAAAACAGTAATACAGTTTAGAAAGCGGGAAACGTAGAGAAGGGAGGTAAGAAAAAGCAACTACGCTGGCACTTCTAAACGACTTGCCATTCCCGTGTACTATGAACAAACTTCGCAGTAGTGTAGATAAATAAATCGGTCAACACAGTCATGACGCGAAATGTCTCCGAAGCAGTCGTTCTTATTTATTACGTCCATCCCTTGCTGCCTTGATAACAATCCCAGTTAAAGAAACATAAATTTCTTTCAAATGTTTCACCAACAAGCCCACATCGCCACTCTTGGCGATAACATAACTTGAGAAATGGAACGTGGCATTGCCCCCCTCTGAAAAAAGGCATCGTCCCGATGCTTTAACTAAAGATGAAGGTACAACAATAATGCAAGAAAGTACAATGAATAAATTACGATACAATAATAATACAAAAAACACTGTTTCAGTTTGTTAACGCGCATGAAACGGCTTGAGGCGCTTAGCGAATCAAGCCGTTGTTTGCAACAACGAAGACCACTGGAAGAAGCACGCGCTACTGGCCGGGCTGAACTGCGACCGTGGTCGAGTCGTCCGCCATCCTTGACCTGTACTGTGAGGCTCGACTGTGAAGAAGCTGCCCGGGCTCAGGATCGGGCGGCAATATCCTTATTGTTTTTCGAGAGTTCGTTATTTTCCGGTAACTGTATCGGTCTTTCTCAGCTGAAGCGAGTCATTCGATCTTGATGTCATTTTCTTCCCCCGGCCAAGGGCACTCCCCTTGGTTAGCTTCCACTCCCGCCAAGGATTGGCCGATAGACTATTTGTTACGCAGTGGGGCGAGAAGTGTCCCTGTGGCGCTGGTACCTACAGATGGGGGCAGTATTCCGATCAAGAACCCAAAGGCGATTCAAGTGGAGCTTCGAAAAGCCACTTCGCATCCCCAGGAGATTACTGAGGTCCGCCAGTTTGGTCGCGGAGGCATCCTGTGCTGTTCCGCAGATCAGGAATGCATTCGTGAGCTCCTGCAATGTTCCGAATTCGCAGCGTATCCGGTAAGCCTATTTATTCCGGCACACCTCGCATGCTCGAAAGGATTAGTCCGCGGTGTAGACACAAGCCTGACACCTGCAGAAGTGCTCGATTTGTTTTCGGTGGCGGGTGTAATTTTAGTGTACAGGTGTACCCGTACAATTGACAACATAAAATCCCCAACGGAATCGGTGATAGTGACCTTTTCAAGAACAGTCCGACCTTCCGAAATTAAGGCATGGCCACTCATCTATAAGGTAGAGCCACTTTCCCCCAAACCCCTGCAGTGTTTGAAATGTTGGCGATATGGACATAGCGTCAGAGTGTGCCGATCAGTTCTTAGATGCCGTCTGTGTGGTGAAAATCATGACAACCGCAAGTGCAGCTCTGAGAAAGAGAGGTGCTGCTTATGTAATAGGGCGCACCCTGCAGACTCCGCAGACTGTGCAGCAAAAGAAAGGGAGCTTGCCATATAGGATATTGTAGAACGCAAGCGGTGCTCTCGGAGAGAAGCCTTTGCAGAAATGCAGGAGAGATCCAAAGGATATGCAGGTGTTGCAGCGCGTAATACCACCGCCATGGATGCATCTCTCGCAACTTCTATCGCAGAGGCCATACAGAAGGCTACGGAAAAGGCAATGGAACGCCTCGCAAACAACCTTTTTGAAAGCTTGGCATAATTGGTTTCCAATCAACTATCTCAAATTCTAGGTGTAACATCTACGAACGATTGGGATCCTCAGCCATCATTGGTATCGCAGCGTACGGAAATAGAAAGTGCGACAACACGTCAGCGAGCGGTTTCTCCTGAGGCAGGGACTTCCAAAACAACGGAAGACGGTGGTCTTACGAATGATTCGGAAGCATGTGCAGATATGGATATGGACTCTCATAAGAATCTGAAGCGAACCCGATCTCCCCAATCAAAAAATTCTTCGCATAATTTGAAATCTAAAAAGTATCTATCCAAGAAAGAATTCTTTGAGAACATGTGTAAGAAAGACTTTTTTGGAAAGGACATTTTGGACCAAGCAGTTTCTGCGACGGTTCTGTCGTCAAAATAGGTTCACTAACCATATTACAGTGGAAAAGCAGATCTATATTTTCTGCAGCCACAGATCTATCATACCTTTCTTTACAACTTTCCCCGGATATTATATCACTGCAAGAAACCTGGCTTTCAACCAGCCAAAAGTTTTACTTAAAAAATTATCGCCTATTTCGATTGGACTGACCTAGCAGAAGTGGTGGGCTTGCTGTCTTGATAGCAACTAAGTTTAGTCACAAAGCTACGATCTCTTATCGTTGTGTGACTCCAGATTTTGAAATTTTGATAGTAGACATAATATTACCCGACGGTTCTCCCTTTTCGTTTATAAATGCGTATTTCCCAGCCGGGGTGCAAGACACGCGAAGTCTAGACGATCTGTTCTCTGCCTGCAGAAAGGATATATTAATCACTGGAGACTTCAATTCACATCATGTGGCTTGCGGTTTTAAAACAGACTTAAGCGGAAAACGCTTGTGGGAATGGGCTATTGAGAAGAATTTATCTTGTTTAAATTCGCAATTTGCTACTTTTGTCCGGGGTCTCTCTAAATCTGTAATTGACTTGACATTTTCAAGCTCATCTCTAAAAATATGTTCGTGGCAAACTTTAGACAGTGCTGCCAACAGTGACCACTTGCCTATTAGTTTTGTACTGAACTTTCCAAGAATACATGTCGCCGAAAAGGCCCGCTCATTCCTCAACTATAGAAAATCAGAAAAAGACTTGAGGGCTACTTTTGATCGCCGCAAGGACATACAAGGTGACATTAGGGCTATGAGTCTGTGTGCAGTGTTAAAAAGATCAGTAAAAGACGCAACTTTTAAATTAGACTCGGCCACAATAGGTTCTTTTAGTTCATGGTGGACTGAAGAGCGCATGAGGAGCTATAGAAAACGGAAAGCTGCATGGAAACAACTGCTGGTCAACCAATGTTCAAAAAATTGGTGTGATTATAAGTTCGCAGCAGCAGACTTCAAACGCACAGTAAGTATAGCAAAAGATGGTTATAATATGAAATGACATGATTATCTTTCTAGGGCTAAAAACAAAAAAGCGCTCTTCAGATTTTTAAGATCTCAAAAGATGTTACCACCCGCTGAAAATATTGACTCTTCTGTTCTTTCCCCCCGTGAGCTCTCTGATTTAGTAGAAAATATTGCGAAAGGGCTCCAAGATAGATTTATGTCAACTATACCACTGCAGATTGTGAACCCAATGGCAGACGAGGATTTCGAGGAGGTTACTTTAGATGAGCTGGTAGAGATAATAAGGCACTTATCTCCTTCAGCACCTGGACCAGACGGGGTAACAAATGCAATGATAAAAGTTATATTCGTTATTTGTGCAACTGAAGTACTTAATCTGGTGAATTTTTCTTTGACAAAAGCTTGGATACCTGCGGAATGGAAGCTGTCTAAAGTGATTCCACTTCTTAAAAAGCAGGAAAAAGAATTCGTCTTGGACAATGTAAGGCCGATATCACTCGCGTCAAATCTGGTTAAGCTAATTGAAAAAGTTTTGAATGCCCGGGTAATGAAATATGTTAATAATAACGCAATATTAAACACCAGTCAAATTGGTTTTAGATCCGGTTGCTCAATATGGTGTGCGCATGTTCATTTAGAGAGCCGAATACAACTGGCTTGGCGTCGGCGCCAATACTGTGCATTAGTTACTCTAGATTTGGCTAAAGTGTACGATAGGGTTGAGCATTCAATTTTATTAAATCAGATGGAATATCACCACTTTCCCAACTACATCACTGCGTGGGTGTCGGAGTTTTTAAGAGGGAGAGAATATGACTGCTTTAAAAATGGGTACTCGTCGAATAGATATAAGCAGACACGTGGCGTACCACAGGGGGCTGTCCTGTCACCAGTTTTATTTAACATTTTATTAAGCTCCATTCCATCAACTAAGGATATTCAGTTATATGTGTACGCGCACGATATTGCTTTCTTTGCAAGTAATACCGACCTTCAATCCCTATACCAGAGTCTACAAAATTATCTCAATATCATAGAAAGATGGCTTAAAAATATTCATATGACCCTGAACGTAACGAAAAGTGGCCTTCTTGCATTCTCTTTTCTGCAGCCTATCAACATCTCGTTAATGTACAGTAATGAGCTCATTCCGCAGGTGAATTCCCTTAAATATTTGGGCATCCTATATAATGACACATTAAATTGGAGAAACCACATTGATGATGTGTACTCCAGGGCAACACGGGCCATGGGGTGGCTACGGAAGCTCACAAACCGTAAAGAGGTTTAAGAAGATATGTGCTAATAATGATATATAAACTTTATGTGCAGCCCATCATAGAATTCGGATGTGTATTATTTTCTGGCTGCGCAGCTTATAAAATGAGACCCCTACTACCGCTGGAAAGAGAAGCGTTGCGTTTGTGTCTGGATCTACCAAAATTTGTGGCAAATAACGTGTTGTATATGGAAGCTCGCCTACCTTCTCTGCTAAATAGGTTTAAAATTCTTACTGTGCAAGCATTCTTAAAAATATACAGTTCACACCAAAGACTCTCATTTTACGCTTTCATTCAAGAACCGGCTTTATTTTTCGAAACCCATTGGTCGCGACTACACACCCCGCAAATAGTATTTGCACAAACGCTACTACAGCAACTGAATGTAAAAATTAATATTGGTCCAATACACAACCTAAATTCAATGCTTAGCATACATTTTGATGACATATTTCCTCATAACGCGAAACAATTCCTGAAGAACATACACTCCTGAAGAACATAAACTCCTGAAGAACGTAAACTCCTGAAGAACATAAACTCCTGAAGAACATAAACTCCTGAAAGACATAAACTTCTGAAGAACGTAAACTCCTGAAGAACATAAACTCCTGAAGAACATATACGCGAAACAATTGGCACATAGGTATTTAAATGACCAGTTAGCAGATTATCTAGCTCACCTAGAGATAAACAATATCATTGCGACTGATGCATCTGTGTCAAAAGAAAAGGCTGGGGTTGGCATCTTCTCTCCTTCTTTGGACTGGTGCTTTTCGATTCGACCCCCAGATTATACCCCGGTATTCATTGCAGAATTATTGGCCATTGTCCTTGCCCTACGCAAATGGCCCTCAAGCGAATCATTAGCAGTTATCATTACAGATTCGTTATCAGTTTGTAATGCACTTTCTGCGGCAGTAAATGCAGAGCTGATGAATACGTTTCGGCATTTAGTACCGAAAAACGTAAGAAAACTGCATTTGCTATGGGTATACCGGGCCACCGCGGATTATATTTGAACGAAATGGTGGACTCTTTAGCAGCAGTATCCCTGAGTGGGCCCACCATCCCAGTTTTGCCAGATACGGCTTACGTGACAGTGCTAAGGTTTGGAAATGCTTGCCTGCAATGGGGAAAAGGTAATTTGGATAAATTCAAAGATTTCGAGCATTTGAGCTATTGCTGGAATAAACAGTGGTGTGCATCTCGCCAGTTAGAGATCACTTATACCCGATTGCGCTGTGCAGTTCCACAACTAAATTATTACCTAAACAAAGCTTGACTCAAGGCGTCACCGCTATGCATTTGGTGCAACGAAATTGAAACAATTGAACATTTCTTTTTATTCTTCCATCGTTATTCTTATCAGAGAAAAAGATTTTAGTAGCCCCATTACAAAAGCTAGGAATACAAGTAAGTGTACTAGTAATTTTATCACTTGGCGGAACTTCATTTGGTTACTGCCACAGGGATGTATGCTCCACTGTGTTTGATTACATCAACGCAACTAAAAGATTACCGTGCTAGTGAACCCCAACCTTTTCAGATCTTTAGTTTATAATTCGTAGTTATGTCTATCAAAAACAACAGATGGTTTGACTGCTTGCTCAGCAAACATTTTTTTTTGGTAGTATTATTTTTAAACTACCCTTTCAGATTGGCTTCACTTTCATTTTAGTTTCATTTAAGTATCCTGCCGCCCGGTTCTTGGCCCGTCCCCCTCTGTGGGTGAGCGCCATCCACAAAAGGCCATCATCATCATCATCAAGAAACGTTCGCTCCACCGCCACAATTCGTGCACGCTTTAATGCCGTTAAGTAATCCTGTACTGCACTCAGTGGATTCCTTTTATAGAACGAAACAACTTCATTAAGAATAGTATGTGGGGGTCTGTAGCGACGACCTTGGCGCTGCGTGCCGTATGCAGCAGCGGGTGTTACGCCACGTAATGCAATCGCCGCAAGGGCAGCCGTTGGAAGAATGCCGTTTCTGTCTACACAACTATACCATATGAGCGCCAAAAGGCTTCGAGAGGCTCACGCGTGGGCGTAGACAGTAGTCGTATGCTCTCTTTTGACGATTTTCGGGAGGCAGTTCAGGTCCAGACAACGCCTGCGACTTAGTCAAACGAACACGTAATCGGATGAAAATTGAGTCATCGTGCAAACTCTGCGGAGAAACTTCCCGGTCTTCTTTTTCTTCTCGCCTTTATTACCTTTCGTTTTTTTTTTACTTTCCCTGCTTTCTTTTTTCCAGCACGCAAAAGACTAGGTATAATGTGGCCGGTGGGGTTGGTATAACTTTGGTATAGTTTTGAGTCATTCTTGAGAGTACAGACGAAACCAAGTGAAGAGGCTGCCTTGCGTCAGCTGCCAACTAGCGATCACGTGTGTGTGGTAACCTGAACGCCTTCTCTGTTCACTTACAAGCTGTCCGTTGCGGTAGTGCAGAGGTCACATAGCTCAGCTGCTGTGACGAAAGCCGAGGGCTGGGTCTCGGTAGCGCCCGTCGTAGTTATGGCGAAGTGAAATGTCAGAGGTTCCTGTACTGTCCACACTAAAGGACACAAGACGGCCTAAATGTCTCGAGCGGTACACTACGGCGGGCCTCATAATCGTATCTTGGTATTGGCTCAGAAATACCAAGGAATCAATTCATCCGCTTTCTTGAAAGGATGGAGATGACAACAAGCGAAAGTATTGCTGGGTCACCTCCAAACCAGTAGGCAAAGGTCAGAATCCACGCATCTTCTCAGTTTCTTCGCTATAGCTACACAACTCACTGTAAACTGTTTCAGATTTCATGAGCACTGATCGTAAAGGACCAATGTGTCAGTTGCGTAAACATCAAGATAAGCTGATATGAAGCACGAGAAAACACCTCGAGAGCCCGTAAACCAGCAGCCTCCAGGGATGGGCGGATCCAGCACCAGCGCGGCACCCCTCGAGCGCTGCAAACCGGGAAGAACTGCGTTAAGAATCTGTTTGTTTCTGCGTCGCTATGTTTGCCGGGAAGAGCTCTCCGCCCTTCCCGGCAAACATAGCGACGCAGTAACATGATGTGCGCACACCGCCAAGCAACTGAGCCTCACCCGGACTTCTCGGAACGCAAATCACGACCGCACATGCTCGCGGCTTAGCAGAGACACCGTGCGGAAAGGCACCGACGGCACCCCGTAAATAACCGTTCCCCCCCCCCCCCCCAACGGAGTTGGGGATGTCGAGAGCAGACGGAATCAGCGCTCGGAGAGATGCAACGCGCATGCGCGAAATCCGTACGACCTGAGTTCTGCGAAAGCGGATCAACTCGGAAGCAGCACAAGCATATTTCTCTATGGCACACGCGGTACCTTTCGCTTGTTCACAACAGTTCGGTGCTGCAGAAGAGAGTGTTGGTGGCAAAGGCACGCCGGCACATCCGAAGCGTGAACATAACTGTACCATCATGTGGCTGTCGCGTGTTCAATGTAATACTACAAACGACAAACGTCTTGCATATACTTAGAAGCTTAAAAAAGGTACAAAATTTTGTCAAAGGGATCCAGGCCATTCGAGAAAGTGTGAAATAACCATGTGTGTGCAAGAAAGGTAGCTGAGGGAAACACAACATCAACACAGAACACGGGGGAAAAGTTAAAGCGAGTTCAACTAACTAATAACTCTGCCGTTACGGCAAAAGGTATTTTCCTTACCACGTGTACAAAACAATTAACAGCTCACTTGAAGTTATGATGAACACGGAACCACTTCTTCGGAACTCAATTTCACCAGCATAGGTGACAATACTATAACTTCTTTACTCGTGTTGCTCTCTTCTATTATCATTCTCTATACATGACATACACGTCAACGTGTACACTGATGATGTCATTTTTTGCTACGCTACTTTTCATGCGAGAAGTGAAGTACTGCAATGTAATTATTAAGGGTCCCGCAAACTTAGCTGACATAACGGCGAAATATCGGTGAGAAGTAGTGCTATAGTACGTGGAGTTTAACGTTCCAAAACCACTGATCGGTGAATAGTCGATGCTCATTATCTTCAAGCGTTTCAACCAACATCAGACACTAACATTGCAACTGATGGAAAAGGTATGTTACACATTCCGCAATTTTTGTACCTTGTACACGCGCCTTTCACAAGATAGAAGAGGACTGGAAAGCTACGAAACCGCTACGTATGCAGCCAAGCGATGGCTTATAGCCGCATATTATTATTCAATGAACCACTCTCTTCCAACTAGGGCGCAGTCAAGAAAACGTTACAGTATTTAAGGGTGACCTTCGGGATGAGGGAGAGCATTGTCAGAATTCTCACAGGCCATAAGTCATTGCTCATAAAAGCAAGAAAAAGCCAATTCTTTGTGTGATGGCGTCCAAGCCGAGACGAAACACACAACCGCAAGGCTTTCTGAATATGAGCCTACGTTTGCGGTGTCTATGCTTCCTTGCTTCACGCGATGGCATCATTATGTGTTACCATCGTAAGGCACTGTCACTTTTTTAGAAGATAGGTGTGAAGTGTTGGCATGAGCTAGTTTTCCAGCCAGAAGGTCTGCTGGTTATACAGGTTGAGTCCGAAGACTCTGCTATTAAGAGCCCTGAATCATATACGGCACCAACACAATTTTCTCATGAAATTCTGGAGATAACTTCGGGTGAATGATGAAACCTCCTGACAGGACAAGAACGCCATCCACCGTCTCGCATACGGACTGCACACAACTTTCTTTCTCCGGTTCTCTAATTTAAAAAAATTGGCCCCATATCTACATGTTAATCTGCAAGTGTCGTCGAAAGGCGATAGTCTTACGTGTGGAGTGAGAGAGCAAAACATTTATTTGATGTTCTGCACAAGAAAGTCGGTGAATGGTATTCTGGAGGCGCTGCATTGGAGTGCCTCGAGCGTGCAGTGGAAGCGAACAAACGCACCAAGTCACGTCACACGTGAGACATGAGCGCCATCTGGCAGTTTTCTTAGAAAACGAAGCGCGTGGCTCTGAGACGGGTGTGCACGCCCACCTCTGAGGTGATAAGGAGTAGAACGCAAAGGTGCCACCACCGTCTCGTCTTAGCAAAGCGTCGGAAACACTCACCTTTTCGTGCAAGCGATGCATCGTCAGCGCAGCGTGATAAGTGCTACGGTGCTTAAAATTACTTATGTATGCCTTTTCTAGTAAAAGACGCACATGCAGAATATAAACATGTTGGTGTGGTGCCCCAGACATGCGCAATAATTGCTTTTTAATTGACAATCGCACAAGTATGAATGCTGAACCTTGAGGTACATTGGTGGGCGCTGCGGATGGGGTCAGTCGTTTCAAGTACCCGATGCCGTTAAGAGTAGACAGACAGATTTGATTGATTTGTGGGGTTTAACGTTCCAAAACCACCATATGATTATGAGATACGCCGTAGTAGAGGGCTCCGGAAATTTAGACCACCTGTGGTTCTTTAACGTGCACCCAAATCTGAGTACACGGGCCTAAAACATTTCCGCCTCCATCGGAAATGCAGCAGCCACAGCCGGGATTTGATCCCGCGACCTGCGGGTCAGCAGCCGAGTACCTTAACCCCTAGACCACCGTGGCGGGGCAAGAGACAGACAGACAGACAGACAGACAGACAGACAGACAGACAGACAGACAGACAGACAGACAGACAGACAGACAGACAGACAGACAGACAGACAGACAGACAGACAGACAGACAGACAGACAGACAGACAGACAGACAGACAGACAGACAGACAGACAGACAGACAGACAGACTGACCGACTGACTGACTGACTGACTGACTGACTGACCGACTGACTGACTGACTGACTGACTGACTGACTGACTGACTGACTGACTGACTGACTGACAGACAGACAGACAGACAGACCAAATTTTTTGCGTTGGAGGTCCCCAAGAAAGACTGTCGTCTTTAAAATCACACACTAGCTTCGGCCCCAGAAACCCGGCGACGTCCCCCTGGCTGTTCTTTCGTTTTCTCATCTCGTGGGAGCACCGGAGGACCAGCTATGCGAGAGGCACTCATCGCTAAATTGCTTCATTTTTTTCTTCGTCTTATCTGATTAAATATTTAATGCGATGGCTATGGCTTCCAGCTCAAGAGGGTTATTAAACTCAATTATTGAGTTGGCTAGGACCGCTGGTGTATAGTGCACCACCTACAGGGGGCCCCCGGCGTTTTATAATGCCATACGGCCATGCAGGCACGCTATAGCGCGCTTAGCTTCGAATTATACGCACCCGTCAGCTCCCTTTCTCTCGGCAGCGCGTGTGGCACATGGCGATCTTCTTGAATTACTCGGTCACGCCGGAACGCTTGGGCTAATTGCCGCAAGTGGTCGCGTCTGCAGCTCTGAGCGTGGTCTTCGCGAGCAGGCGTTGATCTGACACCGGCCTCGGCGATGAGGGTTTCGATCGAGGGCCTCCGTTTCGCCTGAGAACCACTTGGTTCCTCCTGCGGGCCGGGCAGGAAAGGAAACATGGACGTTTTGTGCGCTGCAAGCGTGTGAAAGTGCACGTGTATGCGTGAACGATACTAATTATACTAATTCAGCCGTGCACACTGTAATAGCTTCACGCCGGAAGCCCCGGGGTCAAAACAAGGTTTTTCTCAATAAGCGAATCAAGGATACCCTGTGTAGGTCGTCACTAGTTGCTACAGCTAGACTACACAGCGTTATCAGTCCCGATTGCGCACGGTATAAATTGGTATTGTCTAATAACTTATTCGTAGGTATCAAGGATCATTGTCAGGATACTTTCCTTTTTGTCCTCCTCGCGAGCGGTCGTCAAAGTTTTTTAGCAGTGTCGTTACAGCATTTGACAGCCACGCTCAGAACGGCCATGTAACTCACGTAACCAGCTAGTGTCGGCCGGTTTGTCGCATTACGCGTTGTTGTTTTTACTGGAGGCGTTGAAGGATACAGTAGCTGCTCTGCCTACAGAGCCATGGTCTCCGAAATTGAGTTCATGGCGAAGAAACAGGTCGTGGCCGTCCTATTGTGAACGTTCCTTTCACGTTAATGCACTCACCAACCTCCCCACCCCACCACTTCACATTGATGTTAACACACAGAGACAATTTCCTGGTCTACGCGTTAACCGTGCAATCAGTGCCACTGTTCTCCGCAGAATGACGGCCTCCTTTCCATCTGCCAACCCCTCGCCCCTTTCTTACTGATGTTAACACAGCGAGGCATTGTCCCGGCGTACGCGCTAACTAACCATTCAGTGCCACTGTTCCGCCCAGCAGCGGTGGCTGTGTTTACTGGCTCGTCTATCTCGTCCCAGCTTTCGCTACCGTCACATTCCAAAGCCTACGAAGAGACACCCGTTGAAAAAAAATCCGGAACCTTGCGCCCCATCATGGAAAACCAAGCAGTCTTATCGCTGTCTCCTAACAGAATATTATTACAGTAATTTGCACTGCGCGTTTCCTCGTGCACCTGCGTGAAGTGATTGCTGCTGTGCGAGTGGTTTGCGGAAGGTTGCTACATTGTCTCGTGCAACGCATGGGGCTACTGTTTGGCGCTAGCAACTTAACGCTTGCGAAGTAACTTGCTACGACTGTTTAAACAGGCCTCGAGAAAGAAGATTGCTCCTAACAAGAGCTGATTTAGTTGTGTATGCGTAGTTAGCGTCGCAACGCCAACCTTACGTGTCGACGGACTGGGGCTTTCAAGACTTCTCAAATGCTCTGACTGCTGAAATGACGTTTGCAGTCATTTCGTATTTGATTGGCCTCACTGTGTTATTCGTATGTTGAGGTGCGATGACCACGCCATTAACACGGACCTTTGCTTTCTTCTCAAGCACGGCAACAAAATTAAATAAAAACAATTCGTGGACTGCAAGTACGTCGAAATATACATTGAACCGAAATAAAATTCAAAAATTATTTACGCCAATATTTTCATAAGAACAGTTGTCTGTTATATCATATGCAGGATGCAAATCACCGTATAAATCTATGGGCTAATGGAAAAAAAATCTTATGAAGGAAACTCTATGAATTCAGACCCTCGTACCACAAGTTAAGAAAAGAAAAAAAAAGATGCCATACAAAAAACAGAAGGACAAAAACAGTTTAAGTCAAGGAGTTTAGTCGTCGGACAGTGGCGCCAAACCAGCCCGAATGCTGGGTGAGCGAGTCGCATTACTATAGAACGGCCACACTAGATCATCCCCGCGTATACCTCGTCATCTACCTTTTGCACCAGTGACGCTGAAGTGCCTCTCATCAACGACGGCTCGTCTCCGAAAAGAGCAGCTGAGACAATGCACCATTCTCACACGCACAAAATCACAGGAATAATACAAGTCATTTCAATCATGCACATATTCGCATGTGTCTGCCGCCTCCTTGCAGGGACAGTTATACGACCGTGGGACTACAAGAGAGCGAGTACATTGAAAGGGTCGGTGCACAGAGTGAGAGCCCGTACTTGGTGCGGCTGTAATATCGGGTGTATACGGCTGCGCCATATAGGGGTCCGTCGACGTCGTGAAGTTAATTTCCAGTTCGGAGGACCGCTGCCGAGATTGCCAGTCAAAGCGACACCAAGATGAAGGAGGAAATGAGAGCGAAGCCGGGAGCAGGTGAAGATACGAAGGACCCACAAGCTCGTGCATGATTCGCCAGCGCCAGTCCAGTATTAGAAGCGATCGCATCCATCACATCGGAAGCCCACCAGTGTTTGGGATGAAGCTTGAAGGGGGAGAGTGAAATGTAAGAGCCCCCCTCTAGACTCTGATTATCACCCTAGGGATCCCGAGCAAGAAGTAAAAAAGAAGATCCCGGTGATCCTTTAAAGGCACCGGATTAACTCAGTCGGGTCGGCCCACGCTCTGTAAAGCGCACATCTCGAAGGGGAAGAACTGCATGCAAGACTCGAGGGTATTGCGTAACGACCATGTCCCGCCGCAAACGCTATGAGCTTGCTTGCAATGCGAGAGCATGACCACGCGCGCAATGCGCAATCGATCTGCGGGTGAGCGTGCCTTCGACAATCACGTACGCGTCCGATTTTTATCTCTATAACCCTCGCTCGGCCTCTCGGCCTGCTGGAGCCGTCCTATAGAAACCGGGCCTTGTCGACACCTCGACCACCCCCGATGAAAAATGGACGTACGCGCTACACTGGTGTGGCTGGATTTCACAAAACTAATTCGTTTTGCTAGAAAGTATCTGGCCTGATCTATTTAACGATGTTGAATGGGTTACATACCGCTAAAAGGAAAGAAGAAATCTAAGAGCTGGTTCATTTTTTTTAGATACTTATTTAAAGAGAACAGACAGCAATGCCAAGGAACGTATATGGGATGTTATTAGCAGCGATTACTCTTTAAATAGAAAGGTGGATGAAAAGATAACTTGCCACGTAGCGAGATGTATTTTCATTCACTTGAAATAAGAGTGTTCTACACTCGCCGTCATTGCTATTGATGGCGCTGACTAACACTCCCACCCTCAAATGCACATATGTACCCCATAAAGTGCACGGGACGATGACAGCGCCTGTAGCTCAGTTAGTGGAGCACTGCACGTTTATTCCAAGGTCACATTTTCAGTCCCTGCCGGCGGCCAGTTATCTTTCCCTCCACTTTTCTTTCTTCACGTTCACACTATAATCACTGCTAATAACATCCTCTGTGCTTTCCTTGACATCACTACAGTAGTGTAGTTCAAACTCAAGTGTACCTTTTTGTATGTTTCCTTCCATTCTTCCCGAATCCCCTTTCACCACAGTAGGACAGCAAACCGGACGTGTGTCTGGTTGACGCACGTCGATTGCCTGTTAGCTCTCATTATTATATCACAAGGAGGCATCATTCAAATTGAAGACACAGACTGGCAACCCAAGGAACACTCACAGCCGCTGTATTCATCCAGTGGCCGTCATGCACCCATCGGCGTGAAAATAAGCAGCGTGTACTAACGACGAAGCCCAGCATTTAGAAGACGCAGGTGCACTTAAAGGGTGATATGCTGATATGTATGCTTCGATCCACAACTTGAAGACAAGGCTGCATCACGTACACTAGCCATAATACTCCTGCATGATCAGACACCGGCTAGGGATGAATAACGGGTATGTTCATATCTGTGGTCCAGCGGTTACCATGCATGCTCACATGCCCACCACTGCTGACCCGAAGGTAGCGGTTTTGAATCCCGTACGCAGTGGTCGAATTTCGATAGAGGCGAAGTGCGAGAGGCCTGTGTATTTAACATTTAGCGGTTAGTTAAACAACCCCGGGTGGCCGAAACTTCCGGGGACATCTACTACGGCACCCCTCATAAATCATAGGGTGATTTTGGGGCGTCAAACTACAAAAATTAATATTATTCAGTACCGCAGGGTCGGTGTGTATTGCAGTAATGGGAGCACGTGATGAAACTTTTTGTCAACACAGTATGATTGAGAGTTGTGTTATAGTATGATACGCCGTGTCACGTAGTCTGATACAGCGTCGTGAACCACCACCAACTCGCCAGAGCTCCGACCCTAGTACGCAGTATGATGCAGTGCTGCACACTCCAAGAAAACGAACTCATTCCTGGATAGGTCCTGACGCTCCAAAGGGAGCTAACGTGTACATTTAAAGAGAGTTACATATGTGGCAAGTTAGAAGGATAACAGGTATTCCATTGTTTCTTAGAATGTAGACTACCACACTCGCAACTCCTCCCCAGGAAGAGAAGGTGCTTGCAGTAACCATGAAACAAACCGGCCGATGCCGGTGTGTTCGCTCGACCTACCGCACCGACTTTCCAATCGACGGGTGAAACGGTCAGTTGGCGTCCGCGCACCGGAGGTCAGCCGTGTCCACTGGAGCTTAGCCCAACAGCTACGACCTACACTCAGTGTCTCTGCCGATGATAGAGCTGGCGACCAGCTATCGCACCTGCGCGCCGGTAATTACAGAGCTGTCACTGAATTTCGTCTCGCCAGTGCCATATAATGCCGTTACGGGGCTACGCCGAGACCGGCGATCAGAGCAGTTGAAGCCCCTCCACGACGACGTCGGCTCGATTGTTGCCCGGCGGAGAAGACGATCGCCTTTGTTGTCCAGTCAGTCAGTCGAGTCTGCGTAGAGGAGGGCCGTTATAAGGCCTGTCCCACTTAAACCGCGAAGCAGCCAAAGCTGTATAAAATAAATTCGCACTCACGTCACGTGACTGAGCTCTCTCGCTAGCGACTGACTGGATGTTCCGATTGCGGCATGGCAGAGCCAGAATAGCGTCTATTTGTCACAGGTCTGCGACAGGTTTGCTCATTTAACTGAAGATTTGGTTACCCTATATGTCTGGCGTAGCAGCAAGTCACGCTTTTAATGATGCCTTTATACAGTGATCGATTGTGTTTCACGTTTTCGAACCCCGAATACAATTATGAGAAATGACTTAGTAGAAGGCTTCTGAAATTTGGATTATACAGTGTTTGTGGGACTCCTGACGCAAAACTGAAACTTCTATATATTTTTGTGATGTTTGATTGTGTGGCGTACATGGACATTTTTGATGGATTATTATTGCCGGACGTTAGCTTTAAGATAACTTAACTCTGTTTTAAGATAACTAAGCGCGAGTGCCAATCTGAATCGGCAGCACCTGATGACATCTTCACTGGTATGTCGTGGTCCTAGGACCTGGTTCTAGGACCCGTGTGCCGCTCCACGAGTAAATCGAGTACTGCCGGCATCACAGAACATTTGCGCGACTGGCACCTGGCGTGGGCTCTTGTTCCTCGCCCATTTCGCTTTCTTGTCGGGCTGCTTACGCGGTAGTTCTGGCTGCGTAGACCATGAATGAAGAACCCACATCGTCTATATCTTCACCATGCGTGGAATCCCGATAAGAAAACTGGGCTTTCAAAGGAACTAAAAGATGAGTATGCGCTCCCCAGTCCTGTGCAGCTCGTACCTTAAGGTTTTAGGTGGACGTTTAGAAGTGAGACGAGAATTAATGACAATGAACAATTTAAGCAATAATTATACCATAGGCTACAGAATTCCGGTATACCAGACACATCACTAGAAATTGCAGTAAAAAAAGGACTAATGCAAATTTTGTTGTCCTGGGTCTTTTCATGTGAACCTCAATTTAAGTATGCGAACCTTTTGCACTTCGCCTCCGTCGAAACCGCCAGATCGCGGTGGATTTAGAGGTCTTTGTCACTTGAGCCTCACTTAAGAGCTGCGGGCCATTTGTTATTATTTTTGTGATATATTTACAGCTCGCTCGCAATAACAAGCTCTTTGCACGTACGTAAGTGGGAGGAGTGGGTACAGAAAAGGCGGTGGAAAAGCGGCCAGTATACAAGTTTACTAAAGCATACACCAGTGCACTTTTTTTTTTGCTCTGTATTTGCATCTTGTCGGGGAGAGAGATGAGCTCACACGACGTGGAGGCAACTTGTTGTTATAATTTCGGATGTTGGGACCGAATGCTGGCATCATTTCTTGCGCATAAATGATCATACCCTTTGTTAGCATCCTGGCACTCTTTTATACCATTGCAATTCAAGCGTGAGAACAATTTCCTGAATACCAGCCCCCGTTTCTTTCTTCCTTTTCCTTTCTTTTTTTCTTTCTTTCTTTCTTTCTTTCTTTCTTTCTTTCTTTCTTTCTTTCTTTCTTTCTTTCTTGTTATAATCGGCGACAACTTTTCTTGGCACTGAAGCGGAAGCTACGAAGGCGGAGCTTCTGCACATGTAGCACTACGCGAAGTAGTGCGTTTTGGCCCGCGTCTCGTAACGCAGTGGAGAGTGACGGGGGGCGCAACATCAGCGTTTCATGTAGATGCAGACGCCGCTTAGCGTGTGAGGTACACGTAAAAAAATGGGGCTTTCTCATGTGTTCAAAAACTCGGAGATCCCCACGAATAAATTAAATGAATTACGAATACCTTAATGGTGTTAGCTGAGTCCTGTCTCGAATAGCTCCACGTAGAAACAAAGTAGGAATTTCAATATTTCCCGTTGTAAATATGAACGCTCTTGTGTAACTACATTCACTGGCGGTAGAAATAATGCAATTTGGCTCTGTATCTCTCTCCAGAAGTGACCAGGCTTTGTGGCGCAGACTTCAAACGGCCACAGTAACGACTCCTTTTCTTCTCTCTCTTTTTACACATGGTGAAACCTCGCCTCATTGCAACTTATGTCCTAGCACCAGAGCCGACTTCCAGCACATATTTATGAAATGTCCAAACAAACCCAAGCCTCCGTGGCAAGGGTCAGAACACCAGGAGCGATGGGAGGCTGCTCTGCGCAGCTCGCAACCGGGTTTACAACTCCGGACAGTGAGCTGGGCCAGAAGGGTCGCCGAAGCACAGCAGTGTCCGGCCACCTAGAGCGGCCCGAGGGCTCGTCGTCATCCTGATTCCACTTCCCCAACCACACCCCCCCTCAAATGATTCCTTCGTGAATCAATAAAGTTGATTACCTACCTACCTGGCTCTGTAGCCTTCCCTCCAATGCCAAGAAAAGCTGTCGCCGAGTATAGCACTATCTCACAAGGGAAGTGACTCAGATATTGGGTATGAGCAACCGCACGTTTAACGCAACCATATCCCTAGTGTTATAAATGTCAAGCTTAAACGGGCGAGAACCACCCCTATGTACTATTTTCAGAAGTAGTTGTCAAGCGAGTGCGTTCTCTTTCCTGCACAGAATTGCCCTTCATTCCCGGAGAAACGTGTCTGCACGAGCCTCCCGTACATGACAGAGCGACTTCAGCAATCGAACGCTGCACTCGGAAGAGCGCAGACCGCGTTTTGGGTCAAGGAGACGAGCCTCCGCCGAGTGACACGCGAAGAGGGCGACGGCCCGGCAGCGTCGCTCAAAAACCGCTTCGCCTCATATTTCAAACGTTCTGGCTTGTACAACCAATGCGGCCCACGCTGCTCGATGCGAACTTCCGATATACTCGGTTTCAACGTGAGCAAAAAAATTGCAGAAGAAATCCGGGTGATTTTCTTCTCAGTCGACGTATTGATCATCATGCGCTCCTCTTCAGTTCGTTTCTGTTGCTAATGAAGTTATCATCATCATCATCATCATAATCATCAGCCTGACTACGTCCACTGCAGGACAAAGGCCTCTCCCATGTTCCACCAGTTAACCCGGCCGGTCCTGTTCTTGCTACTGCCAATTTACACCCGCAAACTTCTTAATCTCATCTGCCCACCTAACCTTTTGTCTCCCCCTAACTCACTTGCCTTCTCTGGGAATCCAGTTAGTTACCCTTAATGACCAGCGGTTATCCTGTCTACACGCTACATGCCCGGCCCATGTCCATTTCCTCTTCTTGATTTCAGAAAACTGATATCCTTAACCCTCGTTTTTTCCCTAATCCACTCTGCTATCTTCTTGTCTCTTAAGGTTACATCTACTATTTTGCTTTCCATTGCTCGCTGCGTCGCCCTCAATTTAAGCTGAACCCTCTTTGTAAGTCTCCAGGTTTCTGCTTCGTAGCTAAGTACCGACAAGATAGAGTTGTTATATACCTTCCTCTTAAGGGATAGTGGCAATCTACCAGTCATAATTTGAGAGTGCTTGCCAAATGTGCTCCACCCCGTTCTTATTCTTCTAGTTACTTCCATCTCGTGGTTGAGCTCCGCGGTTATTACCTGCCCTAAGGAGACAGTCTTTTACAACTTGAAGTGCACTAATACATATCTCGAAGCACTGCTCTTTTCCGAGGTTGTTGTACATTACATTCGTTTTCTGCAGATTAATATTAAGACCCACCTTTCTGCTCTCCTTGTCTAACTCCGTAATCATGAGTTGCAATTCGTCCCCTGAGTTACTCAGTGATGCAATGTCATCGGCGAAGCGCAGGTTACTAAGGTACTCTCCATTAACTCTTATCCCTAACTGTTCCCATTATAGGCTTCTGAAAACCTCCTGTAAGCACGCGGTAAGCAGCATTGAGGAGATTGTGTCCCCTGTCTTACAGCCTTCTTGATTGGTATTCTGTTACTTTGTTTATGAAGCACTGTAGTAGCAGTTGATCCCCTGTAGATTTCTTCCAGGATTTTTATATATACTTCATCAACGCCCTGATTCCGCAGTGTCTGCAGGGCGTCGAAGAAGTATATATAAACATCATGGAAGAAATCTTCTTTGATACATATTGGGGCCTAATTTTCGCAATGTAGCATTTTAAGTGAAAATATGGTTTATATATAGTTTAATAGTGTGGTTTGTCAGTGAGGCATGCAGAAAGTTTCGAAAGGGTACTCTTTTGTTTTAAGGGAGAAAAAAATTTGTAACTGAACCACTACAAAGTAGTAGGAAATCTGTCTTTGCCTCAACTTCACTGCATAGCACGTCAGCGTTATGTTTCAGCGGGAGCTTTTCATCCACGAATAAGGCATGTCTCCGTTTTAGTAATACTGCTGTATATAACACTGAAGTTGGACAGTAGTGCTTTCCTTATGGAACTGTATCTTCCCCCTTGGACCGTCAAAGGGAAGGTTATACTGAACCCCTTCTTAGTCTGAAGTGGCAAAACTATATTGCAGTTGATGGCCTAGAATACAGGATTGGGGCGTTGTCTTTGGCTTCTGATAATGAATACACATTGTATCAATTATATTTAATGTTCTAATTAAAGCATATGTCATCTTCGCTGATCATGTCTGAATGAGAAGATGTATCCTCAACACGTTAATGATGATTCGCTATTGTAAACATGAATGATACTTCAGGTATTTTGACATTTTCATTCCCTTCTTTCTAAACTGTGCGAAGGAGCTGAAAATGTTTCAACTTGATTTCCATCCAGTAATGGTGACGTGCTTCCGACGTTTTTAACACCCTAGAACCATTAAGAAAAGATGGATGAGAAATTCAATTGGCAACCAGAAACGGCGAATTAAGTGCCAGTTATGGGCACTATGTATATTAATTATCAGAAGCTAAATACAACCTTCAAAGTTTAATTGCAGGCCATCAACTGAAAAGTCAGCTCGAGAATCTTCAATGTAGCACAGAGCAGGGAAATCGGGTGCTGTCCGATTTCTCTACAGATATGTTTAATGATATCATTAAACCTATCAGTGACATGTTTAATGATGATCATTAAACATCTAACTTTTGTATCCCGAATTCAATAGCGAAGAAATAATAATATATGTGATGTGTAACGTTGTAAAACCACCATTTCGGCACCGGAAGTTTCGACCACACGTGTTTTTTTTTTTTTTTACCGTGCACCCACATGGCCCAGTACACGGGCTTCTACCATTTCGCCACCATCGAAATGAGACCGCTGCGGCTGTGATCGAACCCGCAAGAGGTAAGTGACGTGGTTAGTCCTATTTCTGTGCCACATACGTTCTCAAGGTGTTTTTGCACACAGAGACAGAATTTTCCAACAATTTAGAGCTTTGATGTAATATTAATTCAAGATAAACTTTATTCCAAGGAAACTTAATGGCTACACGGTTTTTTAATGAATTCAGTGGTTTCTTCTCCAACTGCCCAAGGAATGTGTACGCTGATCGAAAAAATAGCGTAAATGGCACATCCCTACTCCACATTAAAAAGAGCAAAAGATCCTTTGCGACATAAAAAATCCGCATTTAGTGACGGCCAATACGTATATCTACAGCACACTGACGGGTTCAGCAAACAGCTTCTAGCACTCGTAGCCACGAAAAGTATAGTAGAGCAAGAGGCTGAGAAAAGTAATTGATGGAGAAGGGGAGTGAAATGAAAGTGCGGAGGAAAGCAAGGAAGATGTAGAGGATAAAGAATGACATATAGCCTTGTACGCCACTATAGTTAAACATGGTTCAAGCACCGAGCATAGCATAGCACGCATACTGTAACATAGCAAGGGGGTGGGAGAAGGAAGTAAGTGCGAAGAGGAACGAAAGAAGGGGAGAGGTTAAAGCACAGCCTAGCCTTACACAGTACAGCTAAGCAAGGGCATGAGAAAAGGAGGTACCTACTACTGATAGCGCGAGGAGGAGATGAGGGGTAAACCATAGTATATTCATGTGATACAATAAATAGTAGAAGGTGCGCGAAAGAGAAGCAGGGTAAGGATTGCGAGGAATAGAATGAGGAAAGGTATAACAGCGAGAACTGGATAAAGATAAAAAAATAAAGAAGTTGAAGATGTAGAAAGAGACAAAGCAAAAACAAGCCTGAAAGAATGAAGAAGATGATCAAAAAGGAACGCAATCTGCGTTCGCCAGGTAGTGACGCTTGCCTGCCACCTGTGCACTTTATTCATATTGTACAGGCGTAAGTTGAACTGGTTCTGATTTATTTAATTTATTTTTGACTACGTGCACTTCCAAAGGCATGCGCCATTCTTCGCCAGTTTTTTTATGCGAGTCAGTGTGCCACAATAATCACGTATAGTTGGGAATAAAAGCCTACTTATAGATTCATACACTATCACCAACCCTCACGGACTAGCAACTATTGCCAATGAAAAAAAAAAACCCCTCCAAACAGTCTGAGCGAACGAGACAATGAAGATCACATTCTCTACGGATGTGTGGGGGGAACTATCGCGAACAGAAAATTCGATGAAAACTGTCAATATCGTACCCTAATTGAACTCGACAACAAAGATCACATCCTCTGAGTATCTGGGAGGATCACTAATTGTGTACAGCTATTGCGAACAGAGAATTCAATCCAAAACTGTCAAAATTCGCACTCTTATGGAACTAACCAACCCAGGTCTCATCTTGTAGGCTTGTGAAAATCTCGCCCCCCCCCCCAATCTCTCCTTTTGACCCCTAAAAATGACACAGTATCAACTTGTCAAAACTTCCAAGCTGGAGAAACCATTGGCCATCCCTGAAAGAGTCGCCTCCCGCGCAGGCCCACCATGAGGCTCGGCATAGGTGGTCTTTAGCCAAATAAAGTTAATATCATCGCATGTACATACGCCAGTCACCGTGATTATTTGTTTAGAAAAAGCTGTTAATGATTTAGAGTACTTGGTACTGTACTACGAGAGAGCAAAAAGCCGTCCCGTGGGCCTTACATTTCATGAGGCCACGTCAACAAAAATTACGCCATGAACAAGTTCACGGACCGCACCAAAACCTAATGAGCCTCAAAGATACAAGGGCCGTGAGTTTATAAAAAAAAGTGGGAAACGATTATGAGTACTTGGTACTCTAGCAAGAGAGTTTGTTTAAAAGAGATTTCGAGTACTTGGTAATCAACTATGGGAGAGCAGTAAGCAGTCCCTAAATAAGCAATGTAAAGTAGGACAGAGATACTAGCAGTATGCATCAACACAGCTTAAATGACTTTTGAATGGCTTCTTGCTAAACGTGTTTTTGTCCAGCGTGGTTCGTGAATGATGTACGTATGTATTCATTCATTCCTACCGTGTATAAATGTTAGGGTTATGATAATTAGAGACGCAGTAGGGGAAGGTTTTCTTAGTTTCGAACCCACATGACGTTCTTTAACCTACACCTAAATTTAGGCACACGAATCTCAAGCGTCCCGCCTTCCTCAAGTACGACTGGTGCGGTCGCGGTTTGATCGCTCTGTCTTCCGGTCTCCACTCGAGAGCAATAACCACTAAACCACCGCAGCAGGTTGCATCAATATCTTCGTAAAGTATGTATGTATCTACAAGGCCACGCGTCGGCAGGTGAATTGATTCCTCGAAGCGCAATTCCGGAGACCGCTTCCGGGCCCGCCAGTTTCTACGCTGGGCCACCTCCATCGCCAAGAACTATGCATGACAATTAAACATTCTCTCAGAGTCCCATATTTTCAACTTTCTGCGGGAACCGCCTCCCTTCATTTTTGTTTCTCCGGTCCGCGACGTCCAACTGTGGCTTGTCACCCGATTCCGCCACCCAGTCTTGCTGCCTTGCACGATCCACGGCGGCCGGAGTGCGTGCACGTAAAGAAAAGTGGCGCGACGAAGTCCTTATCGAGTACTGTCGCGCCAAGCTTCGCGAAGAGGCGATGTTTCTTTGAAGCGACGCAAGAAGTCTCGTGCGGGCTTCGGGAACGATATCGGCTATCGGTCGGGCGAACCAAGGTGGGGGAAGTCGTTCGATTCACGACATCGCACCGCTGTGCAGGCATCGAAGTCGTAACTTTGTTTCTTTTTTCTTTCTTCTTATCTGCCTCTACTTTTTTCGCGTCCAATCAAGAACGCCGCAAGTTTCTTATAGGAAGACCACCCGCTCTAACATAGGCTCTGCGTAACGGGACGCTCCCGAAAGCACAGAGAAGCCATCACTCTCTTCAGGTGCTCCAGAAACAGTGTGCATGGTATACCGTCTATGGCTCATTTGTGTTACCCCTCCCCACTTTCTAAATGTGGTCGTTGCGATGCAGATCCCGTAAGTAAGGTCCCAAGATATCTGCGACAAATAGTTCCATAAACGACTCGCAATGCACGCGCGCGCGCGCGCGCGCGCGCGCGTGTGTGTGTGTGTGTGTGGTGTGTGTGGTGTGTGTGTGTGTGTGTGTGTGTGTGTGTGTGTGTGTGTGTGTGTGTGTGTGTGTGTGTGTGTGTGTGTGTGTGTGTGTGTGTGGAGAGAGAGCGGGGCGTTAGAGAAAGAGCAGGAAATCTCGGCGGTGCTCTTGAAGGTCTTTCAGCGACGGTGTCTTCGACCGACTCAGCGGAAGTAAACGTACGTACGTGGAACCAAAGGCAAGTAAAATTGTCTGGGGACCAGAATAGACTTGGTGTTTCGACTCGGATAAACGGATAAGAGCACAGCGCGCCGCTGAATTGCCAAGAGTTGGGACTACCATTGTTTTTCTCTGCTACCGATACGGACCGTCTATAAATGTTCGAAAAGCCTGAAAAGATGGATGTAGCTCGAGATAAAGGTGTACTTGAGGAAGTCCGAGAGCAGAATAGCCATGACCAAACTCACAAATTTTTCAGAATACACGAAGGAATTGATGATGATGATATGTGGGGTTAAACGTCCCAAAACCACAATATGATTATGAGAGACGCCGTAGTGGAGGGCTCCGGAAATTTAGACCACCTGAGGTTCTTTAACGTGCGCCCAAATCTGAGCACACGGGCCTACAACATTATCACCTCTATTGGAAATGCAGCCGCCGCAGCTGGGAATCGATCCCGCAACTTGCGGGTCGGCAGCCGAGTACCTTAGCCACTAAACCACTGCGGCGGGGCACGAAGGAATTCGGTCAATATTTTGTGCGCAAAACGCTCTTGTCTGGCATCTGTTTACTTCTTCTTTCCCAAAAAAGACAGCATCTATTTTTGTTTGCTTGATTTTTTCGCTGCTCTTTTTTTAAGATCGCGTATATGAGTTGCCGAAAACAACCTTGTACGGTGGGCAAAAAACACCACCGTATCATGCCAGTTGGCCTCCGAAAAAAAATGTCTGGAGCGAGACACAATGAAGTAAGCACAGAGGAGTCCTAAGTTTTCATATCTGGCTTACATTGGTAACCACGTGACTGACCTTTGTTTTGTTTTTCTTTTTTCAATTGACTGTGCACAAAGGAAGAGTCGAACAGCGCCTATTGACCTTATATTTATCGAACAAAAAATAATGACTTATTACGTTAATGAAAGTCGAATCACCTCCATGACCCGCAATTCACAGCATGTTCCAGCAACAACTTCATGTGACAAACAAGTATTCATTGCTGCAAACGATAACCTGTTTGTCTATTCGTTCCTTAGGTGCTGCAATTTTTTCCATCTTTGGAATATCTCTGCCCGAAATTCGGACGTTTGAGACTTTAGGTCATGACGTAGAGTTGGGCTTCAATAACGCTTATTGCAGCACAATGACTCTCAAGCGAACGCATAATCATACGCTTCTACGTTCATATGTTTGCCACCGTTACAACAGTGCGCACGAAGTGAACTGCTTCGCATAGTAAATTTTTTCGGCATTGTCGACCTATATATTACAAGCCCAGTCTAAATGAAAAATAAAGGAGGATTGAGGGAGACCCTGATCCTTGACTCTGGTGTCTGGTCGTGGCATTCGCACCTCGGTGTTGTGTTCCCTTGTGTACTCCTTGTGCTTGGTCGCGATGCAAAGGCGGATCTCAGAGGCCAGATAGAAACAAGTGGGCGATTCATATTTGCTCCGCCAGGTGCCGCAGCGATCCCGTCTACTCAAAGAAAATCGTCTGCACTTTCAATCAGCTCTTTAAAATAACTTTATTTCATTACCCTAACAGTTCATAGATCCTTATAAGGTAAACACACTCAGATACCACATGCATCCAACATAACTCTTAACTTGAACCCAAGCCATCGATATTGTACAAGTTTTTTTTTAACTCCTCTTTTGAATACTCGGATAATCAGAAAGTCAACTCGATTTGGCTGCGCTTTCTGCACTAGTTCGAGAGTGCTTCACTTCGGCCCTCGATTTTACGTCACGCTGCACAAGCTCATCGGCACTTCGGCACTAGCTTCCCCGCGAGTCTCATCTCGTAAAAGTAGCGCAAATTATACGGTATGGCTACACTTCTGCCCACACTTATACCGCTACACCGAGACTGTTATTACAACGCTGCCCGAACACTAAAGAAACTGGCGCGGCACTGGCATGACACTTTCTAATACAACGCCCAGAAAGTGCAGCCGAATTGACGAGATTTAGAAGTAAGCGCCCGACTGGAAGAGCTTGGAAGAGGAACAATAAGTCATTTGGTGATCGTGCCATTAGAAGCCCACATTGTCCTTAAAGCATTCACTTAAGATGACTCGAAGGTTATATTCGGATTCTTTTACTTCTCAGTCCATGTACTCATCCTTCCACCCTGTCCTGCAAAAGCTTTCAACTCCTGACCAGAGTTATTTAATCACACCGGTTCCGAAACCGCGTTCAAAAATCCAGACACGTGATCGGCTCAATTTTATAGGAGTTAGCTGACCGTCGCGCCACCTGCGAGCAGCCATGGAAAACACAAATAATGGGTTTAATAGTAGGCGTGCTGTTGAGCAGGTGGCGCTAAAATTTGTTTACTCCCGACGACGGGGCCAATGGCATGTTCGGATTTTGATACCTGTAATCTACGGGGAGTTTCGCCACTCGTATGATTTTATAACTCTGCTCCTAAGGCAGTTCTTGCACTGCCTCTAAAAGCGCAAGCATTTCAAGCTTTGTGGACTCCACTTGGTTCACCATTGCCTCCGTGATCGGCGACAACTATCACGTGATTACGTCACGCGATGATGACATCGCGTGATTACCTTTTTTGCACCACTCGTGCTGACACCGCCGCCGACTGTAAATTGTCGCGTTTCATGGGGTGTACTAAGGCGAAATTCTTACTTCCTTCGAGACGAACAGCCTTCGTGACTCTGACCTCGCAAGCGCGGCGATAACGAAGTGTGGGGACGTTTCTCGAGTGCGATGAAAAGGTATGCCGTCTCGACGCATCCGTGTTTACAAGCACCCCTCGGCTTTCTCTGGCGTTGATAGCACGGGTGTAGTCAAGGGGCACAACTGAGAGGGACGGTCAGAAGCGCTGTTTCACTCTATAAAAATACGAGTGCAGAAATGGCGTGTCAACATAAATCGATCATAAAATTGATTGAAGCGCGTGGCCGACCGTTCATAAGGTACAATAGTATTGATACGGTATGAGCCAGGCCATGTTTTGCGACAAAGGTAGAGGAAGTTACTTGGTTAAGTACCCAGCACCTCCACCATAAACCTGTTACGGTTAGATTGAGTTTAACTATGTTTATTTACAGGAGAGATCAGGTGATGATCGGCGATGGTGGCGAACATAGGCCGAACCACGTAACTTCCTCTTCCTCTACCTTTGTCCTAAATTATGGCCATATATACCTGTAGGGGCATAACGACCCAAAACCGCTTTGTGATTCTGAGAAACGCTTTATTAGAGGGCTCCGAAAATTTCGACTATCTCGAGTTCTTTAACGTGCACCTAAATACAAGTGCAGTCAACTAGAAAAGTTCGCAGACCAACTGTAGATAACTGTAGATACTAAAATTTCGTCGCTGAACTGTAGATATTCCGCTCCCGTATACGGAGCATATACAGCAACTCTATGCCAGACTGCCTGCCCGCGTCACTTAGCGGTGTGCAATCTACCACCAGCCGCAGTGATATGCCGGAAACTGCCCTTCTTGTTATTCATTGGCCTTTCGATTTTCTACTGCCGCGTAGCGCATTGTCCATTCGCAGTTTTCATGCGAAGCGCATATTTGCAGTGTGACAGTCCCATTTCTATTTTCGTAGCAGGATCAAAGCTATAGCACGGCGGGCATCGAACAACTAAATATTGCGACTGATAAGACTCATATCAGCCTCAATATTGCGACTGATAAGACTCTCGGGGCAGATGCACGTAAGGTCCCTAGAGCATGTTTCATCTATTGACCTTAGACGCATGTAGACGCAGACGCCAAAAAGCGTGTCGCGTTAGGAAAGAGAAAGCTGAAAATTATTTCCACTCATATCAGAAAAAGAGGCAAGCCATAGATTAAGGGAGGGATGCAACATCTGCGCCTGCGAGGAAACGCTTGAGCACATTCTGTGTCATTGCCCAGCATACCAGACCACACGACGTATGATGGAAGCCAAGCTCTGTCAGCTGGATTCACGGCCGCTTACAGAAGAGAAGATCCTGGGACCTTGGCCGACGGCTTCCCATGCGCGCAAAGCCATGAAAGCCCTCTTGTACTTTTTAAGAACCACCAGACTTCACGACCGCTTGTGAAAGAACTGTGCGAGATCGTGCGGTGTAGTCTCGAGCTGACTATTCATGCTTCTCTTTCTTACTCCTCTTCTTTTCTATCTCTTTCCGTTCTAGTATTCTCCTTTTCCCCCACCCCAAGTGTAGGGGTAGCCAACCGAGCCAAGCTTGGTTAACCTCCCTGCCTTTCCTCTCTCTCTCTCTCTCTCTCTCTCTCTCTTATAGGGCACTGCTGTGCCGTAAGCCACGGCTGACGTAGCGGAAGTGTCGCGAAGACGCTCTTGGCCATGCGCTCGTGTGGTCCGTAAGCTTTTATGGTCGACTGTACATACCAGCCTCGAGTATTTTCACTTCAATGACTTTTCACAAGAGACGTTATGTTTGCTTCCTTTAAATGCGTAAGCATTTATATGCCAACTCAATGAATGACATAACTGTCCATGAATTCATTCATCCAACTGTCACGTAAGAAGGATCACTATAAAGAAATAATCCATAAAACACGTTTTCTCGGTGGTGCTTGGTTTCGAACCCAAGGCTGCATGCTGCGAAAGAGAGTGTCTAAAACACTGAGCACGTTTGCTGAACTTGAACATAACCGAAGGATAAGAGCGCGCTGTGCCGTCGGTGCTAAACAAATCTAAAAATGTAGACACTTCCTACAAACGACGTTCTTGAATTTCGTGGCAGTGGTATATAAGTATGGCCTCTTTTGGACAAGCTATAGAAGTGACACGCAGAACTTCACGTATTGGAGAAATTATGACAAGCAAAAATTGAATGATAGACTCACATTTCAGTCGCAGCGGGAGGCGACCTCTGTGAGGCAGTTTGATCCCACACTGACGAGCGATGAAAATAAGACTAAAGACACCATGCAGATGCAGACTGATAACGGCGTTCATGCGAAGACCGCGACCGCAACCTGCAAAGAAAGTCTACGCTCAGTCATCACCCAGGCAATTCGTACACGGAATTCTGCGCCGACGTTTAAGTACGCAGCACATCAGAGGCCCGACCGGCTTGCCGTGTATCCGCTGTCTCACATCGCGTGGTCACGTGACCAATACTGACCCGAAACAAGGAAAAAAATGCTCAAAGCTAGTGCAATATAAACTACTAAGGTCCAAAATAATATAACCTATAGAAATAATCAACAATCATTCGCTGTATACCACCTAAAATTGCGAACGTCTCAAACACCCGGCTGGTATCCACGCCGCACAAGAGAGGGCACCACGGCATCGGCAACTGTGCAATTGTCAAGGGGACCACCGGGTTGCCTACTGCTAATCCTTTCCTTGGTTTTCACGGCACAGGATTTATGACTGCATCAAGACCTACACAAGAACGACTCTAGCGCTACATTAACCGCCGATCAAGCGCAATGCTAAGTGCTATAGAATTTAATTCACATCTCGTGACTTTTTCGGCCTGTATTGTTTATTTATTCCACATGTTCCCTTCGCATATGCATGTGTTAGCGAGTCCACCGGCAATGCAGGTGGCACTGAGTTCAATTCCCAGTGTCACCGGTGGCCCAGTGGCTTTTCTAAAGGTAACCAGCCTGGAGCTCGGCTGAGCCGTGTTGCCTTATCGGTTGCAGGAATATGCGTCATTCTTCACGTAAAGGTATGACTGGAAAAGCAGCGCCAACAGAAAGTAACGATGATGATATTTGGGGTTTAAAGTCCCAAAACCACGATATGATTATGAGACACGCCGTAGTGGAGGGCTCCAGAAACTTCGACCACCTGGGGTTCTTTAACGTGCGCTCAAATCTGAGCACACGGGCCTACAGCATTTCCGCCTTCATCGGTAATGCAGCCGCCGTAGCTGGGATTCGAGCCCACGACCTGCGGGTCAGCAGCCGAGAGTACCTTAGCCACTAGGCCACCGTCACGGGGCCAACGGAAAGTAATTGCCACGACAGACTTTCAGCCACGTCAAGATATTTATTAGAGGTGCTACGTTTCCGTACTGCTCTACTCCAGTGACAAAAACGGATTCCAGCAGACACTGTTTCCCTTTATCCACCAGACCAGCCTAACGGCGCACAATTTATACACATTTATAGACACAAATGTTATGCCTTAAGGGTAAGCCTACATCGCAGAAAAAAAAAGAGAGAGAGAGAGAGAGAGAGAGGGAGAGGAGAGAGAGAGACTCTCTGCCAGAGTCTATTCTGTAAGTTTCTCTCCATTCCTGCTGATTTTCTGCCCGCACCCAACTGCGTATCTTCAACTGCGTCTGTCTTAGCCACAGCCCCCTCGTGCCTCCTCTCTCCGTCTTTTCTCAAGCGCGCGAGAAAAGTCGAGATGAGCAGTCTACCTTGAACCAGACGTGTACGCTAGATCATCACGCTGCCATTCCGCCTTGTTCCTCACGTCTGGGAAGGCTGAAAAGCGCAAAGAGTGATAAGCCCTTAATTCGAGGCTGCCGTGTCTCTAGCAGGAGGGGGACTCGAAAGCAATGGACAGTTCGGTGACTCGCACAGCTGCGCTGTGCTCATCCAGCGAAGGGTAGTTTCTCACCGGAGCTCGCTAGACTGATTAAATACGGCCGATTATCTTTTCGACAACAGAGCAGAGGTGATGTCTGTTCTCGGAGTGGAAAACAACAAGAATAACGCTCGACTGAGTTGCGGAGACAAGGCGCGCTCACGGATCTCGACGCGGGCCGACGAGCGAGCTCGTCATTGTGCGGGGCGCTTGAGTGATTCATGTGAATTCCATCTTACAACTTAGTTTCTTCGAGTCGACGAAGCCCCATTCGCGTGAAAACGCCGACACTTTGCGATCTGCGAGGGCTTCGCCCTGATACTAAAAGCGGGCAATTTCACTTTTGTAATGCGAAAGCTTTAGGTGCCTCTTAAAAAGTGACAAGTGACCGTCGTCTGCGGTGTTGGAATCAGCACGAAGTGAATTAAAGGTCCCCGTCTTGTGGAGACGTCATCATGCGACGTCGTTATAATGTGAGTGATAACCAAATTAGGAGACGTCACTCTGAAGTAACATAACGTGACGTCACTTGATCTGGTCATACCACGACGTCGTCACCTAATTTGTGAAAGCTGAGCTTGTCCTATAGTGGCCGAGCAAACTCGCATTAGGTGCAGAAAAAAATTTTAGGAGGAGGGGATTGGGTCGATCAATACGATCGACTGAGAAGAAAAATAACTGGGCTTTTGCCTTGAAGTTTACTGCTAGGTAAAGGCATGAGGGACCGTGTTAACTTTTTTTATTTATTACAATGTTGGGCATTCTGGTTTCTAGTGTGTGAGTGGGGAGTGCACAGGGTCAGAAGGGCCTCCATTCCATCGCACCTCAGTCTTTTCTATTAGGTCAGTCAAAGAGACAGTGGACAATGTGCTAGTGTTACACTTCTTATCTGGCCAAAAACAAAAAAGAAAACTAAGGAGGCAGAGAAACGAATAACGATCGCTTCGCCTTTCTCTCGTGCCACACGCGTAACGAAAAACCCGCTAATGTGAGAAACCACAGTGCAGTACACAGTTGCAAGAATAAAGCCTCGTTACTCCGAACAAGCCATTACATAGCCTGCAGCGCAGATATTCGTCGATAAGAATGGGCAGTCTCTAGCGATGACATCAATAACAAGTATCAAGCACGCTCATATACAGCGCGCGCACACACGCACAGAAACACACACGTTTTATCACTGGGACCAATTAGAAGTAATTACCAGTATTGGATAAGCGTACAGATAACCCCCAAGGCCTCGTCACTCGCCTTCGCAGTTCGCGCTTTCGTCGCCGCACGAAAGCTGAGGCTGTGTATACGCACCACAGGGTACGTGCATGACTCCGCGGGAGGGGCACCTACAGCTCACATTACACAGGGCTCCGAAAACTAAGTTTACTCGCACACGTCATCAGGGTCGACCGCAACTCGCCACGTACGTATGCCACGACTTGGCATCATCCGAAATTCGAAGGAAGGTTTCGATTGCGCTCCTGGTGGCCATTTCTGCAGCCCCAGCATGCATGCATGGGTCATGCGTAGACGTAAATGTGAGCCGCTACATAGCGTTCTGGTGATTTTTACTTTTGGTTTAACGCAATTGTATTGACGAGTTTGATTCTCAGAAATGTCAGCCTCATCGTCCATTGATTTTGATCGAACGACTGAATTAACAACTTTATTTATCCCTTGTTAAAGGGAAGGGGGCAATAGGAAAGAGCGTGGTGGGGACGAACTACTTGAAGTAGCCCTCCTCTACCCTCTCAGCCCACTCCAGAATGGCCTCCTGAATTTCAGGCCTTAAGATGCGCAGGGCAGCCTCCCACTGTTCCTCACGGTAAATTAGGCGTTTCAGGAAGGGGGGAAGAGGCTGTTTGGGGCAGCGCCACATGATGTGGTTCAAGTTTGCTGTGGAAGAGGCACATAATTCACAGGAGGAAGAAGGGTAACAGGACGGATGAATGCTGCGTAGGAGGTAAGGGGAAAGAAAGGTGTGATAAAAAAAATCAGGGTTGTCCGTGAGGGAAAATTCGAGTCACGTCCAAATAAATGAATGAAACTCTTCGGTTCAAATTACAATCGAACCCAGGATTTCTGAGGGGTAAGCATATGTTCTACAACAGAGCCGCGGCCGTGTCTGCCACTTAGGCAGAAGCGCTATGTCCTATGTAGCGCGAGTAGCGCTATGTATGTATGCGCTATGTATGTATGTATGCATGTAGCGCTATGTAGTCTGCTGAACATGTACAATATCTCACTATCTCAAAGCCGCCATTTAGCACGTTATGAATTGAATTAAGCAGGAAAAAACTTACTTTTTTTAACAAAACGTGGACAGTGACGTGACTGCGATGACATATCTTCGAACCTCACAATCTTGCAAACTGACATACTATCTAGAATTCATTTCTACTTATATATAATCCGGAATGCACGCGTGTTAGCAAAGTCATTTCTGTTTTTCATTTTTTTGTTTTTACATATGCATCTGCGGGGCTGCTTTTAAACCTAATTTATTGATTGATATGTGGGGTTTAACGTCCCAAAACCACCATATGTTTATGAGAGACGCCGTAGTGGAGGGCTCCGGAAATTTCGACCACCTGGGGTTCTTTAACGTGCACCCAAATCTGAGCACACGGGCCTACAACACTCCGCCTTCATCGGAAATGCAGCCGCCACAGCCGGGATTCGAACCCGCGACCAGCGGGTCAACAGCCGCGTACCTTAGCCACTAGACCACCGCGGCGGGGCGCTTTTCAACCTAGTTATTTGTGTGACGCTTTCTGAAATGATTCATATCTTGGACGTTATCACTGTGTCTCTGTTCTGTCCTCTGCCTTGTTCAACAGTGGGCTAACATTGTAAAAAAAAACAGATTGCCAACACGGTCAAGCCTACACTCTGGCATGTAATGTGGCATGGCAGGTGCGGGGAATCGCATCAGGTGTGAAAACATTCGAATTATACAACGAGGGGTCAGTTTAAAGGCCCGCAATTTACAAAGCGCGCATGCCTAGCTAATAATCATTATCAGTAACAGTATGAACAAAGTGGTAGGGTGCGCCAGTACGCAGTTTCTTTGTAAACACGTAAAGAGTATTAAGCTAATTCGCGAAAGGTAAAATCTTGTCGTAGAGGGCCCTTCGCTGTACTGTGCTTGCAAGTAGCATTCCAGTATAGTTTGAAACAGAGAATGTTAGGCTAAGAGACGCTGATTTTCTTGCAGGCCGGTTGATGTATTCAATGAGAAGCGAAGATAGGAAAGCTATTGAAAAGACTGCGAAAGGGCTTCGACTACGCTATCGCATTCAATCTCTTGAAGGTGACGCTTCAAGCGTCCTTCAAGCTTTTATTGCAAGATATATCTGCGCGAATTTTCAGCTTAAGCTTGCTTGCTTGCTTGCTTGCTTTCTTTCTTTCTTTCTTTCTTTCTTTCTTTCTTTCTTTCTTTCTTTCTTTCTTCCTATCTTTCTTTCCTTCTTTCTTTCTTCTTTCTTTCTTTCTTTGCTATACGACTGCAGCGAAAATGCGTCTGCATCTAAATATGTTGCGCCAAGATCGCGCTCACGTTTCCGCTCGTGACCACAACAAGGCCGTGAGCCGTCATGTCCCTCACTGACTCAAGGTTCTTTAACGCGCTGCAACTGCGTATACATTGATGAACTCTATTAAAGGCAGGATGACGTACGCTACCGACTCGGGTGTGTTGGCTCGTTTATACTGGGAACGCCGCTCTGTGCGGTAATTATATCTACGCGTGCATCGTCCAAACAGCATAGCGGTCTCAATTTGTTTCTATTTTATTCGTAGCCTTAAGTTCTTTTTATACGTTTTTATTATTTTGTTTTGTTGTCTCATGCGCGTTCATTGACGCTACCTCTCACGCTGACCCCATTTTGAGGCAAAAAAATCAAGGCTGAAAATCAAGTAGCTGGGGCGGTATTCTGTACGGGTTCATGATGTGGACATTCCGTTTCGTTGTGCGTGGATTGGACAGCGCATGTGACCTAGTAGAGCGGAACCAATCGTAGCCGTTGTTATTGAACTGTACTCATTCATCGTGTACCCCGCTGTGGTGGTCTAGTGGCTAAGGTGCTCGGCTGCTGACCCGCAGGTCGCGGGATCGAATCGCGGCTGCGGCGGCTGCGTTTCCGATGGAGGCGGAATTGTTGTAGGCCCGTGTGCTCAGATTTGGGTGCACGTTAAAGAACCCCAGGTGGTCGAAATTTCCGGAGCTCTCCCCTACGGCGTCTCTCATATACATATGGTGGTTTTGGGACCTCAAGCCCCTCGTATCAATTCCACCGTATCGGATGACGGCATGCTTTGGTTGACAACCCTTCCGTTGCGTATCAGCACTCGCTGACCGCTAAACCGCAGCCTTCATGATAGCAAGCAGACGTGACAGACGCCTTGCCGCGTGTTTGCCTTGTCTGTTTACTGCGGACAGTTACACGATTAGGCGTATTAGCGATTACGAAAGAGCAATAAAAAAGGGGGGTAAGCGCATCTGGCAACCTTCCGAGATTTCGCACCGGAGAGCCTTCCGTTACAACTGGGAAGATAAGATGTCAACTTCAATCCTGTTTATGGCGGTGCTTCTAGCACTCAGCCCACTGGTGGTGATAACACGCGTACGTTATAGCGTACATTCATACTAGTCAACAAGGGCAAAGCTCTCTCAAAATAGATACGCGGGGAGGCAACAATGGAACCATTCACGCACAGCGACAGCTTGTTGCCTGCGCGTGAGCTAGAGCGTGATATCATTGAGATTGAATGGAAACTATGCTGACCTTATAACAAAGGATAGCCATCATAATCTAACGTTAGGCATAGGCTAGAATGTACAAGTGACTTGATCACCTAAGCATTCGTCTACGACGCCTACAAAGTAAAATGACCATCTTCTCATTTTCTTGCCCCGCCGGGGTGCTCTAGTGGCTAAGGTACTCGGCTACTGACCCGCAGGTTGCAGGATCGAATCTCGGCTGCGGTGGCTGCATTTCCGATGGAGGCGGTAATGCTGTTGGCCCGTGTGCTCAGATTCAGCTGTACGTTAAGAACCCCAGGTGGTCAAGAATTCCGGAGCGCTTCACTATGGTGTCTCTCATAATCGTATCGTGGTTTGGGGACGTTAAACCCCACAAATCAATCAAATCTCATTTTCCTCTTTTTTTTTCTTTTTTACTGATTGTATCGATTCCTCCCACGTCAATGGAAACCTCTCTTCCGGCCCTAACCTGGTTTTTTCGCTGCCAAGAGTGAAAAAAAATCGCAGCTTTTTGTACCTCAGGTGGTTCTGCAGTACCGCGTCCGAGATTGACTTTACGCTTGACCGAACAACTCGTTCAAACCATCATCAAGTCTTCCATGACCAAGCCTTTATCATAACCAAGCGACTGCGTTGTGCGAGAAAAATCATCACGTGACATCAGAGTCACATCATTATGACGTCATACTGGCGTGTCGAAATCAAAATGGCATCACTCCGTCTTTACGTTGACGCCATCAGCAACGGTCACCCTTCGTGCTCGATGATCGAGACACTTGATTCGCCATCAGAAAGCACAAACCTAACTAACGCAATATTTTCTAACATGCATATCCTGCATCGTCTGTGCCTGAAGAAGCATTGTGCGTGACACAGCGTGCCGTGAATGACTGCGTCAACGAAGTGCACAACGTATAACAGTCATAATTCGCAGTTGGCGTAACCTACAGCCGCATAATCGTGTCAGCAAACACCGACAGGGTGTGACTACAGGAGCGGCACCGAATCTCAGCTCGGTGGCAGTTCACGAAAAATGATGCAAGCGTGACGATAGCAAACCAAAGCTGTAGGTGTAAAACGTTCCCGGCCTTCTGGTTCATTCATATGTGGGGCTTAACGCCCCAAAGTCACCATATGATTATGAGAGATGTCATAGTGGAGGGCTCCGGAAATTTCGGCCCCCTAGGGTTCTTTAACGTGCACTGTTGCGACCGGGGTTTCCAGACACCGGGGGTCCGGGATGAAGTTGTCGAGGCAGGAGGAAGAGAGACTTGAAGAGGGTTTATTTACAATATATACATTGCGAACTCCCTACACGGTGAGCCCTCAAACGTGGCAGGCCTCTACATGACTCCTAACATAGCGCTCCATGGTGCTTGGTTCTACATGGTTCTGCTCGGTTCTGCTCTGTTCTGCCTGGTTCTCTTCTCGAAAAAAAGCACACCGAATGAGCCGTGGGGGCTCATTATAAAGGGTCTGTCCTCCCCAGATCCCTAGATCGGGGACCGCGTACAGAGGGCACCGTCCAACCACGGATCACACATTACCCGCGAGGGTGACGAGCACGCACGGTCCACGTGAACGTTCAAAATTGAAGCGTGGTCACTGCACGGCCATGTGGCACGAACGTGGCTCCTCCTCGTCAAGGGGTGTCGCTGGGCGAGGGGTCTGAAGTTGATGACTGCATCCATCGAAAGGGCCGCCGTAAACAAGCTTCAAATGGTCGCCGAACGACTCGTTCAATTAGCGGGACGATTTCCGGCCGCCGCCGCCGCCGTCATCTTCCAAAGAAGAAGCTGCACTTGTGGTCTCCCGAACTGCTCACGGTGTCGTGGCGGCAAGACGCCGCACCCTCCGGCCAGGGGGGAACAATACATGGCGGACACAGGCCGCCAACCCGTTTGGCGACTAAAAAGGAACATCAAAAGGAACGCCGATCCATTGTCAGACCTGGCGCCGGTCCTAACAGTAGGCAGCCGGTCGTTCGGTTACTTGTTTGAAGATTAAAGGAGCGCCGCTCCCTCTTCAGCTCCGGCGCCGGTCACAACAGCTCGTCCGCCGGCGGGAGAAGCGACCTGAGGGTGACCAGCTGCACAGGTTGCTCGAAGTGTCGCTGTGTAGTGCTGTCTTCCAGGCCACTGCTGATGACGCTCAGCCAAGGACTCTTTCCCTCTCGTTCCTTGTGGCTCCCCTCTGGGAAAAGCATTCATACACACCACCACAGGCACGGGAGAGCACCCTGCCCGCACTGAGACACGTCGAGTCCGACAAATTATCCAAAAGCAACCTTACTTAAGCAGTATTACCAAACACAAAGCAGCAATCGGGACGTTTCTCTGAGGTTTCACCAAAACTCCTAATCCCGATCCGATAATAATCTTCCCATCAAACTGCTTTCAAGAAAACTAATTGTCAAGTGATGCGCTCACCGTGGCATACCCGAGTGCTTGCGTGAGTAATCCGCCGTAACCCACCAGGTATCATACTCATAAAATGAAGCATTTTACTTCACGCTATCTTTTAGTTCCCGAAATTTAGTGCCGCCAAAGCCAGTCGTCAATTCCTTTTGAGAAGACGAAAGCATAACTGCCGTGCTGCACCTGCATTAGGAACATCTTTATTATACATCCGCAAACGCACATCACAGTGCTCCTGCCTGGAGGAGATACCACCTAACCGTTCCCTTGCTGTTGCCACTTTCACAAAGCATACATATAAACTCACGAGCTAGCTTTTCTTACACACCGGACACATGCGAACAAAACATTAAATGAACAACAAAAAAAGTTTCGCATGAATCCTGAAAAATCTCGCAAGCAATAACTTTGCGTCTCTACGCTCAGTCATAATTAGTTCATAACGTTGCTCCTGCTCATTTACACGTATCTACCATGACGCAGGCTCCTATGCGTGTCGTTTATGCAATCGCACAACGCTTACCTTAGCTAAACGTACAACGCCCAAGAAATGAACAAAACCAAAAAATGTGTTACCTAAACACTATTTGGTAGACGAGATTCTTAAAAAACACATTAAAATCCAAAACAACTTAAACAGTCAAAAGCAAATTTCAAAACAAAATAAATCCACTAATGACCATCGTCAAAAGCTCACGGATGTCTACTCCTTTTTGGGACTAACGCGCGGTGTCGCGTCCTGTGGGTCTTTCTAGGCGAACGGGAAATGGAACAATGGCAAAACCCATTCGCTTCGCCTCCGACCCCCGCAAAGCTCTGCGCTGACAACCTGCGTTCTTACTCTCGCTGAGTACCTCGCACTCCCGCAGTCCATCAAACATGCCGTCGATAGAGCGACGAAAGGGTCTGCCTTTCTACCCAACGTGCTTTTTTTTTTTTTCGTTTTGTCCGGCGGCTCGGACGCATACAAACCAACTCCGGTGCCGATGACAAACGCCTAATTCTGTACGCTCTAATGCGTGTCACTATCCTTCCAATAGATCTATACAACGCATATAGGCTACCAAAATGATAGAGCGCTAACGAAAACAAAGTACAAACGAGTTATTTACAAAATCACAAAAACAAACAAAATGTTCCTTTCAACAGTCCCGAGTCGACGTTTTCCGAGAGGCTAACAGCTGTTCGCAACAACTCTGAGTCGAACTCGCGGTGGTCGCGCCCGGAACGATTTTCTCGAGAAGCGGGGTCTACAACACGCGTCAATCGCCCTGCTACCGAACCCCGCGACGTTCCTCGAAGCCGACTTGCTGTCGCTTCCTGCCCCTCGAAAACCACCGACTCTTTTGCCCCGCACCCCGTCCAATGCACCGCGAGAACAACGGAAGGGTCTCTTGCCCCTCGACCACTTACGCACACAATGCGCTTCTCTTTTCTTTGTTCTCTGGCCGCTTGGACGCTTGCGATACGGCAACTTTCTTGAAATTTCGCTCCGCCATTTGAATACATTCCTCAAACGCGTCGCGATTTTTGCCTGCCTGTTTTTACGGCGCTTTCTCCGTTTTGCACGTCTCTTGGTGCCGTCTACGGAGCCTTTCGCCCATCTCTGATGCTCACCAGCACCCACATGCTCATCTGATTTTTCGCGCGGACTGTCTGGATAATTGCCTAGCAATCTATCCTTCAAACACTGCCGCGTACGATGCGCTTTTCTTTTCCGGCGGTTCGGACGCATACGATACAGACCCGTCAGAGATGACAACGGCACTTTTCTCGCGATTTTACCACGCCGTTTGAAACCCTTACTCAAACGCGTTGTGCTCATCTCGAGCTTTGCCTTTTTGTTGCCCTTCGGACGCTTTCTCCCCTGTGCACGCTTCTTTGTGCGGACCTGGGAGCCTTTCGTCCTACTCTGACGTTCTTCATCACCGATATGCTCCTCCGCCATCTCGCGCGCCCAGTCCTGATGATTGCCTATCAGTTCATCGTTAGACCGCGGCCGCGTAGATTGCGCACTTCTGTTCCTTACTCTCCGGCCGCTCAGACGCATGCGATTTAAGCCAGTCAGAGAAGACAACGGGCCTTTTCTCGCAAATCCGCCACGCCGTTTGAAGGTCCTCGTCAAACGCGCCGCGCTGATCGCGAGCCTTGCCGCGCTTCTGTTTTTCGGACGCTTTCTCCGTTTGGCACATTCCTTGGTGCCAAACCTGGAGCCTTTCGTCCGCCTCTGACGCTCATCAACATGGTCTACAGGGCTGCAAGGTTCGATGGAACACTCTGTTAATCTTAACTTCGTTTCCACCACCACGGAACCCTCACACCCTGCTGTGACCGCGAGCTCTTTTCCCTCAGAATGGGTTAAAACCTGTTCCATTCCCTTACAGGCACTAGCCTTCTCTTTGGCCTCAAACGGCACCGCCGCTATATCTACAGATATCAGACCCGCAGCACTCTCTTCGGCCCTAAACGGCACCGCTGCTGAAACGCACCGTTCGTGCGGTACATCTGCAAATTTCTGACCTGTAGCCCTCTCTTCGGCCTTAATCGGCACCGCCGCTACGTCGCACCGTTCGTGCACTTCATCTACAGATGTCTGACCTGTAGCCTTCGCTTCGGTCTTAAATGGCACCGCCGCTACATCGCACCGTTCGTGCGCTACATCTATGGATTGACCACTCTGCTGCAATGCCACCAATTCACAATTAAGCCTTTCTATCTCTTCATCTAATTCCTGCATCCTTTTTATATGTTCTTCATGCCTGCGCTCAGCTTCCAATTCCTCCTGGCGCCATCTTTCCTTTCTTTGCGCCCTTTGTACTTCCTCCTCCTGGTCCAATAAGTACATATTCCCGAAGTGCTCGATTTCCTCATTGTCACTATTGCTTTCGAGAATCACTTCGCGGAGTTTAGAAGCAGGCATATCATCATTAAAATCTAGCTCCAGATCCCAACACAGGTTCAGCAGGTTCTCTCTTGTCAATCTCGTAAGATCCATGGCGACTACTTTGCTTTGGCTCAGCTGTGACAAAACACAAACCCACCAGCGTTTCAATTCTGGGTCTAGAGAAATTGAAGCCTGGCAAATCTCACAGCGGAGACCACAAGCTTAAGCACCCAAGTAGCACTACGTGGCCAACATCCCTCTCTACTTTTTCTTGTTAATTTTTCACTCCTGCTTTTTACAACATCCTAAAATTTAACCCGCAACGTACCCTTAGAAATTTTGAAACATTACCACTTGTTCCTATTGAATCATCTAAGCTTTCCTGCTTTAGCGTACTTGCTCAGATAATCATCCAGTGCTGCCTTGTGCTGAGATAACAACCACAGTGGCCAGGCAGTTGTTGGTTATATCTATCTTTTAACGAATCTAGGCTAAAAGACTCGATATATCTCAAGCACAAAGCCAGGCACTCACCCCATTACGTGCGGTGGTGGTACGCTGCTTCGATCCCGCCGAGTTCCAGGGCTTTCGGCTGGCCTCCGGTACATGTCGCTCTCCGTCGCAGACTCGTATCCCACCGCTGCCACCAGTTGTTGCGACCGGGGTTTCCAGACACCGGGGGTCCGGGATGAAGTTGTCGAGGCAGGAGGAAGAGAGACTTGAAGAGGGTTTATTTACAATATATACATTGCGAACTCCCTACACGGTGAGCCCTCAAACGTGGCAGGCCTCTACATGACTCCTAACATAGCGCTCCATGGTGCTTGGTTCTACATGGTTCTGCTCGGTTCTGCTCTGTTCTGCCTGGTTCTCTTCTCGAAAAAAAGCACACCGAATGAGCCGTGGGGGCTCATTATAAAGGGTCTGTCCTCCCCAGATCCCTAGATCGGGGACCGCGTACAGAGGGCACCGTCCAACCACGGATCACACATTACCCGCGAGGGTGACGAGCACGCACGGTCCACGTGAACGTTCAAAATTGAAGCGTGGTCACTGCACGGCCATGTGGCACGAACGTGGCTCCTCCTCGTCAAGGGGTGTCGCTGGGCGAGGGGTCTGAAGTTGATGACTGCATCCATCGAAAGGGCCGCCGTAAACAAGCTTCAAATGGTCGCCGAACGACTCGTTCAATTAGCGGGACGATTTCCGGCCGCCGCCGCCGCCGTCATCTTCCAAAGAAGAAGCTGCACTTGTGGTCTCCCGAACTGCTCACGGTGTCGTGGCGGCAAGACGCCGCACCCTCCGGCCAGGGGGGAACAATACATGGCGGACACAGGCCGCCAACCCGTTTGGCGACTAAAAAGGAACATCAAAAGGAACGCCGATCCATTGTCAGACCTGGCGCCGGTCCTAACAGTAGGCAGCCGGTCGTTCGGTTACTTGTTTGAAGATTAAAGGAGCGCCGCTCCCTCTTCAGCTCCGGCGCCGGTCACAACAGCACCCAAATCTGAGCACACGGACCTACAGCACTTTCACCTCCATCGAAAATGCAGCCGCCGCAGCGCCAGGATTCGATCCCGTGATCTGTGGGTCAGCAACCGAGTAACTTAGCCACTAGACCACCGCGGCGGGGCAACGGCCTTCTGCAGGTAAGTGATTTCACTTGTTTTTAAAATAAGTTCGATTACGTGGTTTTGTGTGCTACGGAAACGCGACAGGTCTAGAAAGCATGTCTTATAGAAATTGATTGATATATGAGGTCTAGCGTCCAAAAACCACCATATGCTTATGAGAGACGCCGTAGTGGAGGGCTCCGGAAATTTCGACCACCTGGGGTTCTTTAACGTGCCCCCAAATCTGAGCACACGGGCCTAGATATTCCTTATAGGGAAATTCTGTATTTATCTTGAGCACTTACACTGGGTTCTTTAATGCATTCTTGAATACAAGTGCAAGGGCGTTCTTGTATTTTGAGGTTTGCAACCTGCACCTGCCACTGAGTTGAGCCAGCTCTGTGGCCGTGGATCTAACTGCTGTAGCAAATCCTTTAAGCGCCACAGTCGACAATCATAAAGCGACCAACTAAACTTTCTTATAAGTTATATAACGCACAAGTGCTTTTGCGATGTCGGTTGAGGTTGACAACCTCTGTTGACGTTCGTCGTTAATCAACCTGCCTCACTGCAAGATTTTTTCAAGGCACCACCGCGAAGAAAGAGTATTAAATATTTATTCTTCGTACACGCGAGTGAGATCAAGCTTAAGTCGAATCGCCAGAGGATGCCAGTCGTCCAACGCAAAAGAAAAGACTTGGCCGACTGGTGCAGAAAAAACATCGTAAAAGAGAACAATGGGCCTCCACGTGGTCCATATTCCCGGAGTATTTTATGACAAGCGCCTCGCGTCGGCACCGTCTGCACTGACGTATGCCAACAACGGTGCCGTCAGCGATACCATATCCGTGACGACGCTCTGTGGTTAAGGCCAGCCACGCGTTGCTCGAGTCAGAGAGAGAGAGAGAGAGAGAGATGGGTGGAAAAGCACAAAGGTGAGCCACATGGACGTGTGAAAGGTTCTCTAGTGGAAGTGATGGGGAAGAAGGGGGGGGGGGTAGTTTTACCGCACCCTCCCTCCAACCCCTGTTGGTCTAGTCTGAAAGGAAACACGCTTTACGAGAGGCGTAAAATCAAGAATGAAGCGGCGATGTTCTACTGACGAAATTATGTCTTTGGTACTCAGTTTGCTCGGCCGCCAGTATTATCAAAGAGCTTCATGATCATAAACCGGTAACTTAACCAATCACGGAACACGTCCCAGTGACTAAAAGTATTAGACAGACATGGCACCCCCCCCCCCCTCTGCCTCAGCCCCTTACTTCTGCGCACGCCAATTTTTAGCGACATATTAGGGAGTTTTAGAATAGCGCACCGCGAGCCCTTGCGGTGCGGTCGCTGTCACTGCGCATGCGTCGTAACGCGAGTCGGCGTTCGCATTCGCGGACCGCACGCAAAAAATCCGAAATTGCGTGCGGTAATGGCGGCCCGCAAGTGGCCCGCAAGCGCTGGTTTCGAGGCTACGGTGTCACTGCGATCGTGCCTTGCGGTTCGCAGCAGGACAACCGCTATTCGAAAACTTATATGGTGCCCGATACGCAAGCAACGCTCGCAGCGCTTGCAAACGGTATTCTAAAATCCCCTATTGTCTAGTTTGATTCCCCGCATGTGGACATGACAATCGAAGAGAAAGAGGATGTCAAAGTGTGGCACCTGTAATGTGATGTTTTCCACTGTTTTTAAAGAAAGAGAAAATTCAATCCAGTAGCTGTCAGATTCTCTCTAGAAATCGTGAGCGCTGGGAGCATGTCTTTGTAGCCCATCTATGTTCTCCATTCCTGGAGCAAGGATTTTCTGCGCAGGTCTCAGTGGGAAAACTGGGTTGATATCTGAGGTAAACAGGCACGCACAGCGGCCCATACGGTGGCTCACCATAGGCATTACGGCGAAAAACCTCATATGCCTGAACAAACTATAAAGTGACCACAACACAAAGTGGCGCAGAGTATCGTGTGCTAACGCCACTGATTATTTGACGTCATCAAGGTTCCACATATCGCCACAGTTTGTGACGTAACTGTGACGTCGAATAGTGTGTTGCCACACGATGACGCCCTCACGTGACGTCGTCATTTGTTGAAAAGTGGACCGATCCCGGAGGTGCAGCAATGACCACGTGAGGTGCAGGGAGCGTGCAAGCCTCCGATACAGGAGGCAGGGAAAGCCACGTTGGGAATTGAAAGATTTCGGGCTCGGATATGGCACGAGTATGTTTTATTTTATTCAGGTTACCCCTAAAGGCCCTCTAGAAGAGGGTATTACATAGGGGGAGTCGACTGAGAAAAAGAAAAAGAAAATGGCTATTGCGCTTTGGGTCGTCTTAGTTGAATTCGAATTGGGCTGTGTGACTTTTTATTATGATAGGGTTGTTTATACCGCACGTGTTTTTTTTTTAATTTTCGCCATTCTTGTACCAGAAAGATTATTCGGCAAGCTGTCTGCTTTGCGAAAGCAGAATAATCTATGTGTTTGTGTGTGGCCTTACTTTACTCGTCTGATGTTCTACTGGAATCGCTTTATAACAGGGTGGCTCCGGCTGCAAGGCATCAGTGGCGACTCCAGCAATGAAAACGCCGCCCACTGGACCAGGATGCTGCCTGCTGCTTAGACCAATAAGGTCTACTACTCCTTTTAAACTATAACCTAACTTTAATGAAAAACTACTATGTGAAATGATGGCCGAGTGATACAATACGCGAATCACCATGTTTTCTTGGAGGAAGTGGGATGAAATCCAGATGATACTATGTGAAAATCTCAAAAATATCTTGCGTATCGTAGAACATACTTTCAATATCCAACCCATGACGTAGTGTTCATTAGTCCAACGCCAAAACAAATAAGTAACCGCGATAGGTGTTGGTACTGACCGCGCTCCATGATGATATTGAGCTTGATGATGATAGATAGCTATTACTTTGAAGCGGGTGGCCACAGATATTGTGGCCCATCGATATCCTAGCTGCTTAACAGAGACACCTTGCGGTTCGTCCTTAAATGTTATACCGCATGAGTGCGATCATGCCTGTTTTTATTTTTCCCTAAGTGCCTGTACATATCAAATCTCGAGAAGTTTTCTGCCTGTATTGCATTCTGTAAGCTTGTAGACGTAATGACTCAAGCGCACTAGTTTATTTCTGCTTGCATCCGTATCGTAGCGAAATACAGCCACCGGTCACACTGATAAACATCGGGGGGAATGACGCGCCTTGCGGGCACGATTTTTTATCGCGAGCTACTCACCGGGTATATGTGCAACAAATAAACAAGAGAATACATCGCATTGTTTTGGGTAATAGAGGAGCGAGAACAATCCGTTGTATACAATGCTCAGCCATGAGTGACGTTGTCGCATTCGGTACATGCCACTTTTTTCTGAACGGTCAGTAGACATTGATGGTAGTGGTGCTTTGTTCTCTTTGGCTTTATCTTGTACCCTTTCTTGTCCTTGTTCTTTGATGTAATTCATACTTGAATGCCTATTTAATCAGTAACCGACAACAGTAACCACGTGGGTTGTTTGTTTTGCGTCAAACAGGGGTGTTCAATAAGCAAAGCTGAAATAGGTTGAAAATATTGATAAAGTTTGTTTAGCGGTATCAACTACAACCCTTATCGCAAAAATGTATTTTTTGAGTGGCTAGGTATACTTTCCAAAGAATGGGACACAATGGGGAAAAAGTCCATGAATATTCAAAAGATTAAGCTATTTTGGTTTTATTTTAAGTGGCAAAGCCACCGTGGCATGAGAAACGCTGAATAGCGGGGAACCGTCTTAGTATCAGTCACCTGAGGCTCTTTAAAGTGGGCCTCAATTTGAAGAAACGAGAGTTTCTGTGTTCCCACGTTCCTCGTTCAATTTCGATCTTCGTGGGTGGCGCAATACTAGCGGCCGCATGACTGAGCCATTCACCACCTTAGTATCTATGCCTCACCACCTTAGGTCGTCAACAGAGCTATCCGAACAGAGGTTTGGATAGAAATGACGTTTCCGTTTCGTTGTAATTTGATGAAATGTCGACTCCAGATACTTCATGGTCCAGAGGAGTGACGACTCCAAACCCCCAAGCTTCCATGAACCTCAGCCATTCTTTCAAAACAGGTCATCACTTCGTTCACTACAAATCTACACAACAGCCGACGGCCGTGTAGAAGACAACACAAGGACACACGCATACCTAAACAGCCCCGCGTAAACGAGAGCGGCGATCGCATACAGTAAATAGCAGCAGACCTTCGGGCACGTGATATGCCAGCCACCCGCAGGGTATTTCTACAAAGGACGTTGCCCGAGCATTGCTTAGCGCGATATCTGTCTTTCAAATCGGGCCGAGCGCCTCGATATATGCTCCGACACGTGCTTTCGTCGGCCCAGTTTGATTGCCCTCCGAACGCATGTTCGCGTGTAGACGACAGAAGTGCCCTGTCGCCTCACTCCTTCATCACAGACTGCACTGCTTCGCACTTGGCTACGCTTCTGTTGATATGTCGCCCAAACGGTATCCTAATCGACGTCTCCTGTCCCGATTCACGATGCCTAATAAAAACCAGCAGTGGGGCTTTGCGTTTCACTTTTAGTCAGTTCTCCGCCTGCTTAATACTCGCAATATTCAATCTCGTGCTACCAGCGCAATCTACATTTGTACCCTCGTTAGCATGCAAAGCGAGCATGAAATGCCCGCATTGTGCGAGCACCTCGCGCCCACACACCCGCGCCAAGCGCGCTTTCTCGACCTCGACCAAAATGGGCTCCGCGGCACTGAATCGACTGAGCGATCTAAAATTCAACGGCAGCGCGGCATTACAAGAGCCCAGCCGCAGCCAGCGGAGGTTCGCAATGCATCAAGCCTGCCTAGACATCTAACCTGATGCAACGGTTGTCGGCTGCTTGTCGCGAAGTCAACAGCTGAATTTTAATGCGCTTACAAACTCTATCCAATCACTGGAGGCAGTCAACCATTGCGGGTGTTGCGCACACGCTACAGAGCGCTACGCCGAGATACTACTCTCCCCTTCGAAAAAGAAAAAAAAAATACCTGTGTTTGCTTCTGTTGGAACTGGTAATGGAACCAAGCAACTCATGTATTGGAGGTGGGCGCTCGAGCACTTAACCACAATCACACTGGATTTTTCTATTTGGTCGAAGTGGCATCCTTACACGCACTCTATCTATCTATCTATCTATCTATCTATCTATCTATCTATCTATCTATCTATCTATCTATCTATCTATCTATCTATCTATCTATCTATCTATCTATCTATCTATCTATCTATCTATCTATCTATCTATCTATCTATCTATTGATAAGCACACAGTTTCCTAAAGTTACGTAGATGGAACTCTGACACTGCGATCGTTCAGCCACCATAGGAATGATGGTTAGTGCACGGATTTGCCTAGAGTTCCTGCTTGGGGGCTTCAAACGCACTAAAGGCATTGTTTAATGTTGCGTTATGGTTATGTTTGGAATAGAAAATGGCAGATCCCACGTGCAGTGGGAATCAATGATATGCTAAGCACGAATGAGAAAGGTTGATATGTCACTTTATTATCACCACAGCGTCAACAAAGTGGAGGTAAATTAAGCCGTACACGACTTCCGTGTCATGATTATCATGTTTGGACGTGTTGTTTACGCTCGTCATCTATTCACGTCAAGTGATGCCATATTATACATATGTGGAGCTAACGAAGCAGCCACGAGCACGCTATGAGCGTGGTATGTTGTCATGTTCTTTCATGACACACGTCTCATCATTATCATGTTTGCACCAATCATATAGCTTCGTCATCCATTGATGTCACGTAACACCGATTTTGACATATGTGGGGCTAGAGAAACGACCTCGAGTGCATTATGAAGGGCCCAATATACTCGAACGTAACGTTGACAGCGACGCTACGTTAGCGAAACGCGAGCACTCTATAGTCGGACGACAAGCGCGACCGGCGCGACCAGCGTCCGTCGGCGCGGCCTGATGGCAACCGGCGCGAAATGCAACATGCTGCATTTGGCGCCAATGCGTCACCCAGATAGCACTGCGTCGTGCTCTTTTCGAGACGGAGGGACGCCGGGCGCTCTAAAACGCGCATGCGTGAAAGCAACGCAGCGCGCGCCTGCGAGTATATGGCAGGACCGGCGCCTGGCGTGGCAACGCCGGCGCACCCGCGCGCCGGATCACGTCAAAGTGTATTGGCGCCTTGACTGGGTCACGTAATCATGTTCTCACATAACACGCATCTCATTATTATCATGTTTACACCACTCGCATACCTTCGCCATCCATTGACGTCATGTAATACCAAATTTGGCATATGTGAAGCTAGTGAAATGGCTGTGAGTGTATCATGAGTGGGGAATGTAGGCATGTTGTTGCGTGACACGCATGTCGTGAATATCATGTTTGGATGTGACATTTGCCTATTTCGTCCGTTCGCGTCACGTAATACCGAGTTTGGCATCTTTTAAGCTAGCAAAATGGCCGCGAGCGCATCAAAGCCTAGCATGTAGTCTTGTTGTTACATGACACGCATCTCATGTTTATCATGTTTGCGCCAGTCTCATATCTTCCTCATCCATTCACGTCCCGTAATACCAAATGTCGTATAAGTGAAGCTAGCAAGACGGCTGAGAGGGCATTATGAGCGTGGCATGTATTCTTGTTCTTACATGACACACATGTCATAATTTTCATGTTAGGTTCTGTCGGTTATGTTCGCCATGCAATCATGTCATACCATACCAGTTTTGCAACATGGCATGTGAACAAAACCATGGCAAAAGCAGCAAGACCATGAAATGTAAATCATGAGATTCATGACATACATATCATGTTTTTCATGTTATGACTAGTCAAATATGCTCGTCATATACTCATGTTATGCCATACCAAGTTTGGTATCGATACCTTAATACAAACGGCCAGGAGAGCTAAAAGTCGTAGGTGGATGGATAGATAGATAGATAGATAGATAGATAGATAGATAGATAGATAGATAGATAGATAGATAGATAGATAGATAGATAGATAGATAGATAGATAGATAGATAGATAGATAGATAGATAGATAGATAGATAGATAGATAGATAGATAGATAGATAGATAGATAGATAGATAGATAGATAGATAGATAGATAGATAGATAGATAGATAGATAGATAGATAGATAGATAGATAGATACGCTCTAAGTCGCCGAAGTTTGGTTAGAAATGCTTCGCATTTAAGAAACTGACCTTTATGAGGTTCCTTCGTGAGCCTAAAGGAAGTCTTTCTGAACTTCATCTTGCGGTAAGGCAAATTCGGGCCCCACGAAGCCAAATGAAGTCGAAAAAACAAAGATTTAAAAAATGCGTTTGCTACCCTTAATACTTATGCTGGCTGAAAAGCCGTGCGTTTCTGCTCCCAGAGACGGTAGGGCCAGAATTCCCTCTAGTGTATTTATAGAAAACTCGATGTCTACATGCTCTCTCAACAGGTTCACTGTTGTGCTGTCGATGCGGTCACTGCCAGAGACAAGGCATAATTGTTTGTGACGCCCTGATTATTCCATGAGCACTGTTTTGTTAGCCGTTACGTTGTGGCTCATTTTTTCTACCCACCCCTCACCCCCAAATTAACTGTACCCGCTGAAACTCTGATCTAGTGTATTGGTTTGAATTTTCGTGAGTGTTCATCTTTATATTGCCCAATTTCGCTTAGGAAAGAAAGCATTTCGTGAACTATGCTCAATGCTCATACCTCACCTGATTTGTGCTTGCTCGTTTATTGATCTCCTCTGAATAGAACTAACATCTGATATGATGCCACTGTACTCGAGTATAGCGTACGTGTAAGACCTTCAAGGCAGATTCTCGATGCCTGCGTATACTTGTATGTGCGCAAGCACGTGCCTCGCCGGCTGCCTGCAGGGATCCCTTCCAGATGCATGATAGTGAGGGCGAGGGAAAGAGCCTCGGATCATGCGGCCTGCCCGTACAGTCTGGTTCCCACCGCCACCGCAGGGTCAGCTTAGAAAAGGGAGATGACCGCCTACGCAGGAGCCAGACCGTACTCGTATGGCAAGCGGCCGACGACTCGTGCGAAGAACAATACGGCCGGCGCCGTTCGTTGCGGCTGTTCTCGCAGACGTGTCGTATCGTTTGCGCGGGTGCGGCGCCAGAGAGTGAACGCAAGCGGAGAGGACAGGAGAGACGCAAAGTAAAAAACCAACAAAGAACGTGCGACGACGGTACGTGCTAGGTTCGGGCGTTAACTACAATAAGCCCTCGCAGAGTAAGCCGATAGGCCGGAGACTTGGAGGATCCAGATGTGTGCGCGCGGTTAATTTGATCCTACTTGGGCGTAAACAGAAGCGCCTTTTAGTTGCTATGGGACGGATAACAGAGCTGATGGCGCGCAAAAGAACGATCCTGATTGGCTGCCACTTCCCGCGAGCAGCCGAAGATCCACACTTCCGAGACAATTCGCAGGTGTAGTCGTCATGTGACGTGACGTCACCACAAAGGATCATTCAGCCAATCAAACCTCAGTGGTGTGTATACTCACGTGGAGCTTCTTCTCTCCCTGCTTGTTCTCTCTCCTACAGCTGAGCTTTTGACTCTCTCACTCTGAGAGGAAGGGAGTCCTTTCACTCTTTTTTTTTCTGGGGGGGGGGGGGTGTGGTTCTGTGTACGACTCTTCTTAAAGCGACAAGTGAACTCTATTTCGATATCATTATGCTCCGTTTGGATAGCTATCATTTCTCTTTACAGAAAGTCTTGTACATGGTTATTCAGGACATGCTGAATGGAGAGGCACGCGCCATTTCATTTTTCCAAGAGTACGGTAGCAAATAGGCGAGCACCTAGTTAAGTCACCTGCGTTTTTTCTTTCTCCGTTCATTGAGCTTATTCCTACTTTTTATAGAATTCGAATAGCGCAGAACGCTTGCTGCTGCATTTGAGGGTGGCGTATATTACATCGCGACCAGCACACCGACTCAGAACATAAACTAAGAGCTCATTAAGAAACGGGCCGCCTTCAAGTGCTTCTAGTAATAACCGACCTTAAGTACCAGCACAGTTATGTTTGGGAAAAACAACACATTAAACAAAACAGGGCCTGCGTGCCCTAATCATCTCTTGTATGCGATCTAGAAGAATAAACTTACCACCTTAACGCGCACGATGAGCGCAATATGACTATGTATGCATTGGTTAACTTATTCACGACATTAGAGCCACCACGTTTTTACTGGTACCCGGGCTCAAACTAGGCACTCTGTTTTCATTGGTGTCGTGTTCACATTGACAATGCTTATGGGTTTTCATGCAGCGATGTTTTCCTTGCACTCTTAGAGCAAAACATAGAACACCCTTATCCATGGCAACGTAGATATATCCGAATACGAAATCTTATGGAAAGTAGCAGTTGCTGTTATTTAAAAAAAAAACGCACAGTCAAGACTTCTAGAAACAAGATTTCGACCGCTAACTTGTTTTTTCTCGTGTTCTTTATTGTTTCCTTTGTTCTTGTTTATTGTGTCTCGAGACACGTCACGTTAGTTCAGAGATTATGTAGCTCAACTGCTTTCCCGAAAGTGGCAAATATAGAGTCAAAGCCGTGGCGGCCGCAATTCGGTGCAATCAAAGTGCAGGAAGCCTTTCGGCTTGTATTTATGTACACATTAAGGAGCCCCAAGTGGTAGAACCAATCGGGTCTTTCTAACACGGCGTTTCTTGTTATCTTATCGTCGTTTGGGGACTTAAAACCCCAACAAAAAAATCACAGAATATCCCCCGAGTGAATGATGATGTGTGGGGTGAAACGTCCGTACGTCCATCTGTGCTTCTGTTCGTCCGTGCTTCCTTCCGCCAGTTTATTGGTCCATCCATCCGTCCGTCCGACCATATGTCTGTCTGTGTGTATGCCTGTCCTTCCGTGTGTCTGTCCGTCCGTGCGTGCGTTCGTCCACCCATCTATCCTTGCGTCCGCCGGTCCGTGCATGCGTCTATGCGTCCGATCACGCTCGAGAATGCAGACGGCGCACGAGTAACACCGAAGAGACGTGAGCCAAGGAAGTCGAGCGCAAGCGTCTTCAACGCGCCCGCCGCTCTGCTTCGTCCATGCCCCACCAACGATCTGACACGTACGGCGACGATCCAGAGACTGAGAGAGGCACACGTTCCCGCGTACTCAAGCAAAACACGTGAAGCAGCCAATCGGAGAACATCACGGGGGGGAGGGGGGGCAAAGTCATGATGACTTCACAATGGCGTCATTCATTTCGGTTATTATTGACGTCACGAGGACGTGATGTTGTGACGTCATCGCGTCATAGTGATTTTTTGGATCGCTTGTGTCGACGGCGCCTACGGCCCCAAGATGCCGGTCAATGTTCGCCCTTGATGAGGCATCTAAGGCGTTCGCCTTAGTAATTATATTAAGGGCGAAACAGCTTAAGGGCGTGGTTTGTCCATTCATTTGACGTCCGTGCGCACGGCTGTAGTCGAAACTTATGTGATACAGGCACACACAAAAGGCTTAAATGTAGGCTATAATATAAATCATAAGTAAAATAATGAACTATAAAACACCCACAAGCACAAACTTTTAATACTAGTCCGCAACTTCAACGTGGACATTGTGGACTTCAGTACGTCGCTTCGCCCACTAGTTCTCGTTCACTTCGTGGAGATGCGGGAATTTTTCGATTTTGTCTCCTAGGAGTCACGCTGGAGGACCAACGTTTCTCTTCATGACTGATACCACTCAGCGCCCTCGAGAAGCCACCCATAGCGCAGCACGAGTGAATGCGTTATTCGCGTGGCAACTGTGCAACGTACGCACGTCGTATGTCATGGTGGTTCAAAACCACTCGTTATTTCTAGCCGGCCAATACCGAGAACGACCAAGGTTAATACTGGAAATAGCTCGTGTTAAGTCCAGATAAAGCGGCCATCACCCGGAAGGGTCAGCGCGAGCTGGAAGTCATTCCTGCCATTTCAGGCGAAGAGGCTGGGTCGTCGCATCTAACCTTGTTTTCGGCAAACAACGCTCCACAAACAGTGAATGTCAAGCTGATAGCGGTCGTCAACCCTGGCGTATCTCACTCACCTGTGCTGTCTAGTTCAAGAGATATGATATAATCGCGTCCCTGCGGTAAGGTTCACTGTCCGAAACTCTTCCTCTTTCATGCCACTTCATGAACGCAATGAACTGATTTCGGTGCCGTGGAAACTCTTTGAACCAAGAGCGATGCACTCGTTTGATGACCTCCGTGTCATTAAATCCGCTTCCGCTCTTTATCTTAGGCATTGCGCAAACATAGAGGCGAATAAAAAAATCACAGCATATCCACGCTGTGCATGATGATGAGTGGGGTGAAGCGTCCGTTCGTCTGTTCGTTCTTGCTTCCGTCTGTCCGTGCGTCCGTTCGTGCGTCCATCCATCCTTCCGTCCATCCCTGTGTTCGTCCATGTGTCCTTCCATCTATGCGTCTGTCCGGGCATCTGTCTGTCTGTTCATCTGTCCATTCGTCCATTCATCTAGTGAACACTCCAAGTACCGCAATCTCGCATCTTTACATCATATATTAAGCATATAGAAGTACCACCCTCCAGCGGACATTCCAAGGGCTAAACGAGAGCTGGCACTCGCGCACTTTTTTATGGCCTGCGCTTCTTGTCTACTTCCCATCTTTCAACGCCTCTAGTTCATGGCTACATACTAGTTCACATTATTGGTGGCACTGCGGCCCGACCCTCGCTAAACCTTGCTAAAACCAAGGAGGTTACGCCCAGCGAGTTTAACGTGGGAACCCTTTCTGGTCAGATAGTGCTCAAAGTGCGTCCTTCTGATGCTAATTTTTTTAGTAAGCATCAAAGTCAAGAAAATTTCATTAGAGTATAAGTAACCATTACTCGTCTTTGTAAGTTATTTCATCAGAAACAACTATCTTTTTATTTATGATTAACGTGCACGGGTTTCCTTCTGCATTGAAAAGGGCGCGCGCGTGCCACTCCTCCAGTCCGGCCGTGGAGGTGGCTACCTACTACTACTACGACTAACTGTTGCTGCTACTACTACTACTACTACTACTACTACTACTACTACTACATACATCGTCGAAGCATGACCCACGGCTTAGGGAGCTTCGCCCCCCCCCCAAAAAAAAGGGGGAACGCTTGAGCTTCGCCTTCAAGAGTAGATTGTCGTAGCGTATTTGGACTCCGCGCGCACCGATTTCGCAATTTATAGCCTAACTTCCATTCTGTGTGTGTGCACCGAGCCTGAAATAGGGAAACTGATGAGTGTGTGCATAACATTGGCCCTTTGAAACTAGCCCAAAATGCCTACTACAAGTCACAGATGTTGCGTGCTTACGAAGGCGTAAGTATTCTTTTTTTTGTGAATCATGAGAAGGGCCCACTACGCGTCCGTAAGATAACACGCGAATTTGAGCCACTCCTTGGTTTGTCAATGCCATTGCAGGTTGGTAATATTAAATATGTCTGAACGATTGTAGTGGATCAGCTTTTCAAACACCCGCTGGCTGCACGATTCACGTGTTCTGACGCCTCCCGCTATTCTAGCCTTCTTCCCGACGTTATTACGTGCGTTATAAGTACAATTCCTCCACTACATGTCAATATTATGTTTTTTTATTTTCTTTCCAGGCAGTTTCAAGTCATAGCGATTCAACCTACGCGAAACATGGTGTGGGCTCGATTCTCATTCAAACCGGTGATTTTTATTGTCTATTTTATTGGCATCTTTTCGGGCCTTTTTTTTTTCTCCCGGACAACATGATGACTTTTCGTTCACAACCAACGACGCCGCGAAGCCGGAATTTCTGTAAAAGGAGCTCCTTCACGCTATCGGGTTAATTTCGAAATTTGGAAGGTTCATAACAGTTGACATTCTGTAAGGGCCAGTCTGAGCTAATGTATTTGAATCAAATGAAACCTAGTGATGGAGACGTGCGTGCCTTTATCATCAGTGGTACGACCGTAAGTTCAAACCGAAACATAAAGGATGAGTAATATAGGGCAAAACTTTATTAACCGGAAGTCACATGAAGGGCCAGTAGTCATGTAACGTCAGTCGAAGGCGACGTCAAAGAGTAGAGGAACGTTGGCAACGGAAGTGTACTGCTATCAGCATAGCTAAAATTGTGGTTAAGGACAGTTGACTCACTTTTCTGCTCGTACATACTTTCCCCTTACTTGAATGAACGTCACAGTTATGATGATGAGCCCGCGGTAAATGCGTAGCTCACCCAAGCTCACTCATGAAATATATCTTCCGCTTGTGGCCAACTCAAACTCACCAACATTTTTCTCAAGCGGACTCACTAAGGCTCAGACTGACTAAAAGTTTTCTCTATCAAACTGACTCAGACTGAAGTTGACCAATATGTTACTCAGCCGTACTCAGACGCAGACTCATGGCTCGATCTCAGTCTGAGCGATTCTGATGAGCCAACGCATTAGACCAACGGCGTATAATTAGCTTTCTCAGATCAAGGTGTCAACGCCCTTTAGCAACAATATCTCGTATACTCGGTTCTCTGCGCCTTTCGATCTCATGTTTTCAAGTACGAGTTATCAGCGGTTGCAATTCAGTAAAGACATTTTACTGTAATGAATGACTCACGCGGTATATTCTTGTTAACAACTCGTCAAATAGATTGCCCCATCCGTAACGCAAGCATTGGTCATGATCAATAAATATTGAGCTTGCAAATGAACGCTATAGTGCACTGATGTACGAGTAGACGTGAGTAAAACGCTAGCCGGTATAAGGCTGATATTAATGCTCAAGCTAAGTAGATAGGAACATAGATCATAAAAATGTATTTTGCGCGTAGGGTTCACTCGGACTTGAAATCACCGAAGTGTTACTGACCTGGAGTCATTCATACTGATACTGACGGCTCGATATATATCTGAGTAAGTCAACTCACGAGTTTTTCGACCAAGGGCCCTGATAGCATTGACAAAGCAACCCCAGTCCATTAATTGTGCCGTGCAGGGGAATGAGACAGAACAAAACGACGACACTCGTATAGTTGTTTTGTTTTTTGTTTTGTTGTGTTTTCTTTTGCTTTGGGGAGCCTTGGCCCGAAATTTTTCAGCGTAATATGAATCAAAGGACTTGATAATCGTGCCCGGCAACATATCTGCCCATGATGTTTGGCTTTGCTTTATCAGCCGCTACCGATACGAAGACGACAAGATCAACAAAACAGACAATTGATTTGTCATAAATAACAATAACATCTCGGATGACATTAAACGTTTGGGCAACACACATGTCAACAGCACCATAAATATAGACGAATGAAGAGGCAAAGGAATTCCGTGACATCTACACGAAACAATAGAGAATGCGGTACCCAAACACAGTCACCCAAAAAAGGGTTCACAGAAACTTGAGAGATTTCAAGTGAACAACAGTGACCCGAGCAACGAAAACGGCAGCCGGGATACCCCTTATGTGTCCTTCAATATGGAACTACGACCGGTGATATTGCCATAAAGACCAAAAAAACAAATAAGGAAATAAATGAACATAGGAATTAGCCTCAAGCCAATTTTGGGTAAAGCCTGCTATACTGATGTATTGTAATATATGATAAACCTAGAGATGGAATATCTAATCACGTGAGGGCATGAGAATTTAAGAGAGATATAAAGATATAAAATATTTATGAGTATACTACGGAAATTATCTCGCGGTACTGTGCGATTAGCTGGTAGCAGGATGGACAATGCAGGGAAGCAGGGAAGTGCGTATTGTAGGCGTTACCGTATATATATATATATATATATATATATATATATATATATATATATATATATATATATATATATATATATATATCTGTGTGTGTGTTCATCATCATCATCATCATCATCATCAGCCTGACTACGTCCACTGCAGGACAAAGGCCTCTCCCATGTTCCGCCAGTTAACCCGGTCCTGTGCTTGCTGCTGCCAATTTATACCCGCAAACTTCTTAATCTCATCTGCCCACCTAACCTTCTGTCTCCCCCTAACCCGCTTCCCTTCTCTGGGAATCCAGTTAGTTACCCTTAATGACCAGCGGTTATCCTGTCTACACGCTACATGCCCGGCCCATGTTCATTTCCTCTTCTTTATTTCAACTATGATATCCTTAACCCCCGTTTGTCTCCTAATCCACTCTGCTCTCTTCTTGTCTCTTAAGGTTACACCTACCATTTTTCTTTCCATTGCTCGCTGCGTCGTCCTCAATTTAAGCTGAACCCTCTTTGTAAGTCTCCAGGTTTCTGCTCCGTAGCTAAGTACCGGCAAGATACAGCTGTTATATACCTTCCTCTTGAGGGATATTGGCAATCTACCTGTCATAATTTGAGAGTGCTTGCCGAATGTGCTCCACCCCATTCTTATTCTTCTAGTTACTTCAATCTCGTGGTTAGGCTCTGCTGGTTATTACCTGCCCTAACTAGACATGGTCTTTTACAACTTCAAGTGCCCTATTACCTATCTCGAAGCGCTGCTCCTTTCCGAGGTTGTTGTACATTACTTTCGTTTTCTGCAGATTAATTTTAAGACCCACCTTTCTGCTCTCCTTGTCGTGAGTAATCCGTAATCATGAGTTGCAATTCGTCCCCTCAGTTACTCAGCAATTCAATGTCATCGGCGAAGCGCAAGTTACTGAGGTATTCTCCATTAACTCTTATCCCTAACTGTTCCCATTCTAGGTTTTCAGAAGCCTAGAATGGGATAGTGTGTGTGTGTGTTAAATACGGTTAAAGTTATGAACCAGCTAAATAATGACCATGAAGTGGGCATGGGTCGCAATACTTTGGGTAAGTTAGTCCAGGGCAGGTTGATGGCTTTACGTCGTGTGCTTTGACAAGAACCTGTTTGGTGACTCTCGCAACATATTGTCCATGAGCGAAACTTAAACTCTTGTGTTTGTATAACTGGTAATGACCGGTACCTGCTTTCGTTTAACCTGCCGCTTGTTTAAGCGCTAGATGTGAAGTGGAGGCAAGCGCGCGAGGGGAGACAAGAATGTTAGGTGGGTTGATTATGTTAAGAAATTTTAGGGGGCAGCGTGGCCGCAGTAAGCACATCACCGGGTTGATTGGCGAAACACAGGAAGGGATTTCGGCCAGGAGTGGGCGTAAGATGACTAGTAATAATAATTACGACGACGACGACGACGACGACGACGATGATGATGATGATGATGATGATGATGAATCGCTTCATTCGTGCCGTGTATTCACGCACCCGAAAGGCCATGGCATAATGCTATCGCTTGATCCGTGCAAAGTATTCACTTTCGTATAGGACAGTCTATACAGGGAAAGACATATTTTAATATGCGTTCTCGAAACACCTTATGTAATCAAGGAGAGATTGATCATAACACACCTCAGCAGTGCTGGAATGCGCGCCCATGATACAAGCGACGGAGGAAAGATCTTCGTTTACATGTCATACGAGTGGTTGCCATATCAGCTGCATGCTGAAAGTTGCGCCCTGAAGCTTCTTACTTTAAACACATGGTCTCGGTATGCCTTCTACTTTCAGGCCTTATAGCGTGCATCATCAGAAGTGTGCACGCTACAGCAGCACACTTCTCAGTGCAGGTGGACGCATTTTGCAGCCTCGCACGCGGCACACTTGTTACGTCCAGATATTTATAGTGAGATGTCATCCGCATGAAGAGAAATCTGCACTGACTATACCACACGTTTCTCTAAACCAGACTGGCAAATGCTGGACAAGGTGGGGCTTATAACACGACCTTGTGGTCGTCCACGCGTCGATTTGGGCAATGTAATGTCGCCACCCTTAGTTGTCAAGTGAAGAACCTTGCTCGTTTGGTGAACGTAATTATTGGCATGTGTACCAGTGGACACCGACATGAAAGTATGAAAATGCGGCCCGGAGTGTCTAGTGTACCATATCAACGAACACTTATTTCATGACAACAAATAATGCTAATTTAACATGGCACGAAGCTGTGTTTGACTGGTGTAGTTAACAAGTTCGATGACATTCTCGAATTGAATATGGATTTGAATGAATGCTGATATCTATGGAGGTTGAATATTTTTGTTTACTATGTCCCAGTGTATAGATTCCAGAATACAAGCTCCTCCGTTAGGTAAATATACAGCTGAGGTGTGCTTTTGGGTGATACAATCCTTATAAAAGTCAAACACTTGTCCGATTCCAAGACTGCAATGACACCAGCGCAGCTTCAAGTTCAATCGAGTTGACCTTCTTCCGAAGTCAATAAGATAACCTTGAATAAATGCTGAGGAACGAATGCCAAGGTCACCTTCAGCATGTGCTGTGGAATTAACTCAACCATAACTTTCTCGTAAAAACGTGATGGTATACCGCAGATACCTGAACGAAAGTATAGGGCTATAGCAATATCTCTGTCATGATTAATATGTTCTATCGAGATGTGCTTTGCTAGGCTTCATGGTTTAAACAGGTGACATTATTGACTTTATCAATTCGGTTTCTTGTGCAATATGTACGCTACAGTATAACCTTTGAGACATTATTATTATTATTATTATTATTATTATTATTATTATTATTATTATTATTATTATTATTATATTATTATTATTATTATTATTATTATTATTATTATTATTATTATTATTATTATTATTATTATTATTATTATTATTATTATTATTGAGATATAACGTCCCAAAACCACCATAATAATGTGAGAGACGCCGTAGTGGAGGGTTCTGGAACCCTTGATCACACGGGGTGGTTTAATTTACATCTAAGACTAAGCACATGAGCCACAAGCATTTTCGCCGCCGCGGCCAGGATACGATCCCGCGACCTGCGGGTCGGCAGCCGGGTGCCTTAGTCTCTATGGCGGGTCCCCTTCGTGAATGTTGAAGGAATTCGCAACAAAGTTCGGTGCATAACGCGGGAAAATAAGGAAGTATTTCGACCCTTACTCACGGCAACACAACTCTGTGCGCATCGCAGCCTATACTATGCGTGGCGATGTCACGAACCCAGTACCCACAGTTGGAGATGAGGTGTATATTTGCGCTGTGGTACCTGTCTTTTTTTATTTGTTGTTGAAGTAAAACTGCCACACACATGCGCAGTAGGCCCTGAAGACGTTCCTATATCCGGAAGCTCCTTGTGAGATACTCGTGTATCGCTTGACAAAACGGGTCTGTTGACACTCCAGGTCGAACCACACTGATAGAGCTCGAGTGGCTGAAGTTATCTTCGTTTTATCTTTCTGAGAATACTTTGCTCCGGTTTACTTTATTTATGTCATTATCACCAGTGTTTTCTGCTTACACTGTTTCCCGCCGAACACTCACTGACAGAACAACAAGAAATTCACTCAATTCTGAACAAATAGCTACAGATCCAGGACAAATTGCTGCATCTTCCAGGTCTCTTGGAATCTGATTGATATGTCGGGTTTAACGTCCCAAAACAACCATATGATTATGAGAGACGCCGCTGTAGAGGGCTCTGGAAATTTCGACTACCTGAGGTTCTTTAACGTGCCCACAAATCTGAGCACAAAGGCCTACATCATTTTCGCCTCCATCGAAAATGCAGCCGCCACAGCCGGGATTCGATCCCGCGGCCTGCGGGTCAGCAGCCGAGTACCTTAGCCACTAGACCCCTGCAGCGGGGCTCTTTTGGAATCTACATACAGTGAAGCTCATATTTAGCTTGTTCTTAACCTCTCCTACACCATTCGAGACAGGTCACTTTTGGCTACCTTAGACATAAAGCTTCGGTTGTTAGTCAGCACTTATTTTTTCAGTAAATGCGTCTATTGAACGCTAGCGTAAGGGTCGACTGGCAGCTAGGTCAACACCTCTATTGACTGACCCCGAGCACGGGCGGTGCGCACGACGAATGTGAGGTAGAGACAGGCTAACTGGGTAGTGCTGGATATGATGCCCTACTTTAGCGTTCCTCTGAGCAATGATCTCTTTGTCATCTCTGGTGACTGGCCTTTTTACTTGTGCTGTTACGGAGAGAACCATTACCAGCTTGACAAGCCCACCCAGCTTCCGCAATGCCACGCTTGCCCAGCGGAGAAAACGTGCACGCTCAGTTTCTTCACACCTGCACACCTGCAGCACTCTACGTCGCTCTTGATAATGTTCTGTAAAGGGCTTCACTCTGTAGTTCAGGTTGATGGCGCAGTTTTTCAAAGCACTGGGGTTTAGGGAATGTGAGGGCAAAGTAGACTTTAAGCGGTTAGAATTAACTAGAAGGAGGTTATGTGATTGGTGGCTAAAGTCAAGGCACGAGTGAAAATTGAACCCTTCGCTGCAAAGTACGAATCCTCAACCTCACTATTTAAAAAAATAAATCTATTTTTTGGTTCATTAAGTATAACGGCTTGGTGGCTCTAGCCACCACCCAATCTAAAGGGTACAGCCATATCCATCCATCCATCCATCCATCCATCCATCCATCCATCCATCCATCCATCCATCCATCCATCCATCCATCCATCCGGCGCTCAGGATAAACTTCGCTGCAGTGCTCCTAGAAGGCGCCGCTAACTTGTTAAAAATAGAGTTGCTGTATAAGCTGTTTGAAAGAAGCACACTTTGTTATAAGATAGCGAAAAGCAAGTGAAGAAGAGACATCAGTGACGTTCAGCCGGAGATGCCAGCGGTACGCGGTATAACGGTAGCTGGTCGCTTTGCTTCGGTATACAGCGGTTCTATTCCTCGAATGCGCACTCAGGGAGAGTTTGACACTTACGTGCGACTTGTTTGGTGAAAAATCACCGGAAGTCACAGTCATAAAATGAAGGGTTTCGCGAACAAGGTATCACTTTGAAATTTCAACCATGCGCAGGAAGACTTCGAGCACCGCGTATTACAGTGGCACTCCCAAATGACGAATCATTGAACTGTCCCACCGCCGAAATAACGGGAAAAAAATAAAAACAAACAGGAATGAAAATAACGAGTCGGAAATATGTCTTTCAACATATGTAGGTACAAAATAAACGCCACCTCCGGAACACGCTCACGCACGCAAAGTAATCGCGACACTGCATTGTGTAAAGCAAAACAAAACACTGTCTCGAGCTTATCTTTTGGGGGTGAAGCTACCTATGCCGTGGGTTGTGCGGCCGCGATGTATGTAGTAGTAGTCGTAGTAGTAGGTAGCCACCTCCACGGCCGGAATACAGGAGCGGCACGCCCGCGCACCCTTTACAATTATTTATTATTTATTTATTTCATAATACCCCTAAAGGCCCCCGAAGGGGTAATACATAGGGGAACGGACACATGAAACAAATCTTTGTACGCTTATACAATGTAAAAACAAGATTATACAAAATAATGAAAGCGAGCTAAGTACAAAAACAACAACAAAAACCAGATACTATGGAAAAAAATAAGTAGAGATAGAATATTGAATACTGTAAACATTAATTAAGGGCACTAGCAAATACAGTATACAAGGAAAAAAAACTAAAATGAAGGCATGATCTTAAGATGCAAAAGTTTGCAATTAACACATAAATATTACAAATCAAGCGTGTACAATGGTCGTGAAAAACATTAACGCATGATAACAAGAAAAATAAACACTGATGTACATATGAAGAAGCTTAATGAGAGTACCCGCGGTGGATATCTAGTCGGAATTGTTGAGCAAAGGTTCGTGAAATGTTGTGAAATCTGCTTGAGTGGCAATGTGGGATGGCAAGTTATTCCATGCAACTATTGTTCGGGGAATGAACGAATTAGCATAATGAGCTGAGCGACAAGTTATACGTTTTATCCTTAAGATATGATCTGTGCGTGGAAAGATGACTGTTGGTGCTTCGAAGATGCGGTGAAGGTATGGGTGATGATAGAGTTTGTGGAGAAGCGAAAGGCGGGCAGTCCTGCGGCGATGAGATAAGTCGTCAAGCTGAGCGCGAGTTTTTAGTGCTGGAATGCTAGTGTAGGGTTAATAATCGGAAAAGATAAAACGGGCTGCACGGTTTTGTAAAAATTCTATTTCTTGGGTTATGTAGATTTGTGAGGGATCCCAGATAGCTGATGCGTATTCGATTTTAGGACGTATTAATGTGATGTATGCTAGTCTATGGAGATTGTCTGGAGCATGCTTGAGGTTGCGTTAGAGTAGACCTAATGAGCGGTTAGCTGATGTCAACGTTAGGCGGATGAGATGATGCCACGTAAGGTCAGACTGTAAGTGAACACCTAGGTACTTATACGAAGTTGTCAGTTGAATTATGTTATTATTGATTACATAGGATGTCGGAATGCGGTGCATGCGTCTTGTAGATGATAATAACTGTGTTTTAGTTGTATTAAGAGTCATCAACTATGTTGAACACCGTGTATTAATTTCGTTAAGATCAGCTTGAAGAATATCATTGTCATTGTCACAAGAAATTATTCGATAAATTACACTGTCATCTACGAAAAGTCTGATGTGGAGGAAACCCACGCACGTTAATCATAAATAAAGAGATAATTGTTTCGGATGAAATAACGTGCGGAGACGAGTATTGGTGACTTAATCTACAATGAAATTCGCGTTGTATTTGATGCTTACTAAAAAAAACTATAGTATCAGAAGGACGCACTTTGACCAGCAAGGGTTACCACGTTGAACTCGCTGGGGCAACCTCCATGCTTTTATACCACTGTCACACGGGCAGTTTTAATCACCATCGAGGCGATACGAATTGGCCTTCTTGCCAAGCCGCGGTGGTCTAGTGGATAAGGTACTCGGCTGCTGACCCGCAGGTCGCGGGATTGAATCCCGGCTGCGGCGGCTGCATTTCCGATGGAGGCGGAAATGTTGTAGGCCCGTGTGCTCAGATTTGGGCGCACGTTAAAGAACCCCAGGTGGTCGAAATTTCCGGAGCCCTCCACTACGGCGTCTCTCATAGTCATATGGTGGTTTTGGGACGTTAAACCCCCCATATCAATCAATCAATCAATCAACGGATTGGCCTTCTTAATCGCGATCAGCTTTATGATCACTGCTACACGACCCAAGCTAATCAAGTTTGAGCTTGGGTCAGATAAAATGCACCAGGTGACGTTTGCGTTGATTGCGTGTCGTAGAACACGTCACTGACAAATCTCGGCGTATGGTTTTTCGTTAGAGCTCTCGATCAGCATATGTGCAAGAACCACTCGAACCTCAAAAACCTTGCGTGCCAGTACGACAGTTTTTTCATAAGTCCATAATTTGACAGTTTTCGTTGTACTTACCTGTATTGCTGTGAGAGATTTTTAAACCTTCGCTTTAATTTCTGACGGTATTGCTGATGGCCGTCCAGTCTCAGCGAAGCGTCAATCTCGTTTTACGCGCCAGAGTTCCATTTCTGGCGCCTCAAGTCTTCCAGTCGCTCTGCTCGTGGTCAATGACTGCAAATTTAGGTCTCTTCATTCGACCACGAGGTGCGCGTTCCTTGTGACGTAGTCGAATGGTGCTCCGACAGCTCCGACGGTTCGAGAGTTGAACTAAGCGGTCGTTCGCTTGTCGTCTCCTTCTCCCACGACACTATGCGGTCTATACGAATCTTAAGATCATTATTTCCGGTATTGTTCCAAATTAAACAGTTTAGAATTTCTTTTTATAAACATCTACCTGATTTTAAGTGTTTCTACTGAACTATGCTCGATTTTTTGTTTATCAATTGGGCTTTCAACAATCAGGCTCAACCAGGGGGTGCAAACGACAACGAAATCGCAATCTTCCTGGCAGATTGCGATGAACGGATCGTGATAGCCTTGATCTCCATCACGCCTAATCATGATTTAAAGTGACCGTGTAGCAGCACCTAATCCGGATCGTGGTTAATCCAGATCGATACTGATCGTGATTAAAAGTGCCCTTTTGACACCGGTATAAGAAAGGTTTAGCGAGGGTTGGGCTGCAGTGCCACCAATATAGTGAACTAGTATATAGCCATGAACTATAGGCGGCGAAAGGTGGGAAGTACAGGCCGCAAGAAAGTGCGCGAGTGCCACCTCTCGTTTAGTCTTTGGAATGTCCGTTGGACGGTGATACTTCTATGTGCTGAATATATGAAGAAAAGATGTGAGATGGCGGTACTTGGAGTGTTCACTTGATGGACGGATGGATGAACGGGCGGATGGACAGACAGACAGATGCCTGGACGGACGCATGGATGAATGTACGGACGCATGGATGGACGAACGCAGGGACGAATGAACGGACGCACGAACGGACGCACGGACGGACGGACTGAAGCAAGAACAAAAAGACGAATGGACGCTTTACCCCCCTCATCATCATGCACTCTGGCGATATGCTGTGATTTTTTTATTCGCCTATATGTTTGCGCAATGCCTAATATAAGGATGGGAGGCGGTTTAATGACATAGAGGTCATCAAACGAGGCGGCTATCATACACACCACTGTATGATAGCCGCCTTACGGATGGCATCCTAAACACTACGAAAATACGAATTACGGGCCACCAGTCTCACTGAATGCGATTGTATGAAGCTAGGTGTTCTCGCGGTCTTTGCCTCACAGTACTGCTATCAATCTCATTAACGTAATTCTATCATTCGCATTACCGTACACCCTTAACAATATGTATATGGACCATTGCCATCTGTATACCTTTGCCGTCTAGTGGCGAACTGCTGTCAACAGAATTTCTCTAACATACACAGTTAAAGAAATGACCTCGACAGCTATTCCATCGCAGCAATGGTTTAAACAGCAGAGAGCTCGCGCGTACACAGCCTATAGAAAGAGATTTCAAGTCGCGATTTCATGATCCGCATACTTTTTTTTTCTCTTTTGCTGACAGGTTGCACAACTTACAGTCCTCATTTCATACTGCGACTAATAAGTGCCACTTCTGGAGATAACAGATTATATCACTACTAATCTGGCCTCCAAAGATAACGCGGGCACAGTGAAACGCAAAAAAAGTACACAGCGGACGGAACACAGAAGACGGTGAGCCCCGAACCTTTATTGAAAAATTGTACGCATATTTACGCTGTTCGATACAGAAGGTATCCACTGCACAAGTATTGTCAATAGCAAAAGTTTGTAAGATAAAAACAGCGTAGTGGAGCGGTGGCAAACTAACGGAAAACTGGATTGCTGCGCCATGTACTGAGCTGCTATACGTGGTGTCGAGGCTACCGTATAAGGCTTCGTTGATTAGCAACGGTTCGTTTAGAAAACGCGCCGCTGTTGGATATGATCTCGGAAGCCGTGGCTGATAACCTCAACACCATGGTGCACGTCACGGTAGGCGGCGCAGCAATGCAGCTTTCCGCCACACCACCACGCTCTGCACATCCTGAACGAGGCGACCGTTCGGGATGTGAAATACCGATACGTAGTTCAAATAAAATTACGCATCAAGTGACGCCGTCACCACAGCGACCACTCCTCTTTAAAAACTTCACATGAAGGAGAAGAATTTTCTAATTCACTTTAATTGAGCATGTTGCATTGTTCTTGAGCTTAGTGGTCATGACAACTAGTGAGTGAGTGAGTGAGTGAGTGAGTGAGTGAGTGAGTGAGTGAGTGAGTGAGTGAGTTATTAACTTTATGCAGTACCTGCAGGTGCGGCGATCCTACCCGGTAACCTGCAGGAAATGAAATATGTCCTTAACTCAGGAGTCGGCCGAGAGTCCACATGCCTCTCAGCACCTTCCTTGGCCTACTGCATTGGCCAAAGTTGATTATCGAGTCCTGAGCCGAGCAGCTTGGTCCGCGAACGCACCCAACGCTCCTCATTGGAGGCCAGGTCTATGCTTTTGCTAATTAGCGTTGGACACGCCTACGGAATCTGCACAAGTGTGGCCATATTATTGCAATACTTGCACGAGTTGGTCATATACAAATCGGGGAGCTGTAATTATTACACTAATTTTATAATTATGACAGCCAGCCTTTAAAACTGTCATCCCTACAAGAAACTGATAAATAAAAGTGGACATCAAAAAAAATGTGTTAAATTCAAAATTTCCTACAGTTTAGAAGTAATTCTTATAATTCATTCATATCTTCAAAGCTTCATGGTGAGCAGTTGCTTATTATTTACCTCCGTAAACATCATATCAATAATATTAGGAAATGAACGAGAAGAAGAGGAAGAAAAACAAGGTACATTTAGATGATCCCACCGGTTACAAATAAGTGCAAGCCATTTCCACTCAAGCAGCAGATCCCCTACTCTGCGCACGTTAGTGGAGTGATCGTCATAGTGCTCATTGTCCATTCTACCCTTATCGCGAGTCTATTCAATGATGCTGCCCTTCACGGTGGCTAAGGTACTCGGCTGCTGACCCGCAGGTCGAGGGATCGAATCCCGGCAGCGACGGCTGCATTTCCGATGGAGGCGGAAATGTTGTAGGCCCGTGTGCTCCGATTTGGGTGCACGTTAAAAGAACCCCAGGCGGTCGAAACTTCTAGAGCCCTCCACTGCGGCATCTCTCATAATCATATGCTGGTTTTGGGACGTTAAACCCCACAGATCAATCTATTCAATGATGCTCCCAAGAATCGCTCCGCTATTCAGGAACGTTCGGCACGCGAAGAGCAAAAGCGCGTGACCATTAGAGAACTGCCACACGACAAACTAGAGAGTACTGAGATTATGGATTAGCCTCTACGGGGCTATCGGCCGCTGCCCATTGTTCAGCGCGCAGTTAACGATGAGTACAAGACAAAAGAATCAAGGGAACCCCGCAGCCACAGTTCGCGCGTATCGCTCACAGCTACACGCTATCGCCCCTGACAACGTATTTCTACGCAGCAGTGTAACGAAAGCACGACCTCACTTCGCGATAGGCGATAACAGGCTTTTGTCTTATCGACTCGTTTGTGTGCGCCATCATGGCCGCGTGCAAAACTCTGCTGGGCGATAATAGCTACATAGGCATTCCCCACGATTCTAGACAACTCCAGAGCTTGACAGCCGGAACTACGGACGCTTCAAGCGCCACAACCTGGAACGCTGCACTGTTATTTAACCGTGGAAGTACTTGCAGAAGCTTCTGTCTAATAAATACTGTCAGCATCCACTTCATAAAACGTTGCACTGTAGTTTGATGCAGCATTTCTACATTTCAATTATAAGCTGCGAGCCCCGCCGCGTTGGTCTAGTGGCTAAGGTACTCAGCTGCTGGCCCGCAGGTCGCGGGTTTAAAACCTAGCTGCGGCGGCTGCCTTTCCGATGGAGGCGGAAATGTTGTGGGCCCGTGTGCTCAGATTTGGGTGCAAGTTGAAGAACCCCCAGTTGGTCGAAATTTCCGGAGCCCTCCACTACGGCGTCTCTGATATCATATGGGAGTTTTGGGACGTTAAACCCCACATATCTATCAATTATAAGCTGTGAACAACGCCTATTGTGCTTTCCTCGGCTTAGTTATTTGTTGACTTCGTATGCTTGTGTGTCTAGCCATAGCCTCCTCTATAACTTTGTGCCCGAGCGGTCGGTCCCTCAGCGCCGTCCCCCGAGCTATTATGGGATGCGAGCGCTCCTGGCGGAGCGCCGAGGCGCAAAACGAGAGAATGGATGGCAGCTAAGGAGAAAAAACCGGCTTTGAGTAACTACCGAAAGGGCAAAAATGAAATAAGGAGGGAGGCATTTTACGATAATTCAAGGGGAAGCGCTTTACTGTTTGAAGCGAGATCGGGTTGCCTTAGAACGCGTAGTTATAAAGCAAGATTCAGTAAAGAAGAAGAACAATGCACATGCTGCGGGAAAGATAAGGAAACGGCGGAGCATGTTCTGATTGAATGTGGAGATATCCACCCGGGTGTACTCCTGTATCCGTCAACTGAGCTCGTAATGGTTCTAAATTCTCTAAAGAATTACGCGGAAGTTTTCCTCGCAAGAGCGAGAAAGATGAATCAGCCACTGAAGGCTGCCGTTGACAACGCCGCGCAAATACTACAGAAACGTGACAAACTCAAGTGCTCGACCCCGGGACATCATAAAAAACTTTTGGAGGTTGTGCTCGTGAAGTTTCTCCGCCCACTTTTTCTGAACTTCGCATAAACGCAAGCGTGCATAGGCCGCGTCGTCTGCTGTTATTATGGGATCGGTGCGGCATCTGGCGGCGAGCGCCAAAACTATAAGGGACGGATGGCGCGTATGTATTTAGCGCTAATGCGCGGGCACAAAAAAATATAGGAGGCTATGGTCTAGCAACAAACGATTGCTTTGAAACACGTCTCTTATCTTGTTCACCGTCAGTACACCAAATGCTTGGCATGAAGCAATAATCTAATCGCATGCACACATCATTGTTCTGTACATGGCCCATTTCAATGATCCCGTAAAAGAAGCCATGTTAACGAGGTGAAGAACACCGGAATTACCGTCTCTCCCAATAGCTACTAAAATGTTTAGAAAAAGAAAGTTATCTATCCATTGAATTCCGGTCTGTCAGGCACGCCAGGATATTCTGCTCAGCTAGCACCCTTCTTAGCAATATAAAATACAAGGCAGATCTTATAGACTACAAGTTTTTTTTTTTTTTTGTCGAAGCCACCCAGATCATTCCCAGGACTTGGGGGCATTTGTACGAGGCACCATTTCTCGGTGGCAACAATGGCGTCCTGCCATAATTGAATGGGGAAACATATCTTTTGAAACCTAGTTATCAAAAACGACTCCGGGCTTTATAGAGCACCGACACTTTGTATAGGGCACAGTAACACTTTGTCGAAATTTCAGCATTTTAATAGAAAGCATACATGTGGCTTCCCAAGACAATTGAACACCGCCCATATGAAAAACATGGGTACACATCGAATAATATTAGGCACTTTTTGAAGCAACGCGGTTTGCAGAGTGCACTGAAATTTTAACGGAATGTTTTATGAAGTCTTGACTGTGTAGAACTGGGAGTCGTTTTCGTTTCCTAGCTTTCTTCGTCAGGTATGATTTTTTTCCGCCTATTTCCCATTCATCTACGACAGGCCGCCACTGTCACCGCCGAGAGATGGCGCTACGTGCACATGTCCCCTACTCTTAGCTATGAACAGGATCCTTTCTTTAAATATTAATATTATCAAATACACTCCGAGCACGAATTACATTCGCTACCTCAAAGCCGTCAGCGTAGGCGCTAAACATTTTGCATTTGCAATACCTCGCTATCAGATGTTACATGCGGCGGCGTCACACGCTGAGATTTTTCTGTCATTCACGGGGAATTTAATTTTCTTAGCATTGGACCAATGTAAGAGGTGATATAATGGATGAAGAAAAAAACATACCGTGTTTATTCAAGTATTTTTACTAAACAATTCCACTCCTGCTCGCTGTACCCTTTAACCTCTATCAGGCATCCAAAATAGCTACTGCCGCATCCGCAAGGTACTGTTCATTTCGTTGACGCGTTCCTGCGAAGCGAAACAAAAAGGTTTGACGTTGTTCCCAAATTAACTGTGACATCGAAAGAAAACGCCACCGGAGGTTCAATATAGCACGCGTCAGGGAAAAAATAACTGCGGTGATCCGGGCTAAATTAAATGTCTGTCGCACGTCTCCGTGGAACGCGCGCCCTGGCGAGTGCTAATTGCGTGCAGTAAGAAAACGCTGGCGGAGAATCTGGTTAGAAGATACTGTCGTCATTGTTCAATGTTCGCGAGAGTTCTATCGTGCACGCAAAGCGTCAGCAGCGTTTTCAGTACCGACCCACGCATTCTTAACCGCCCAGCGGGGCCGTCCCTTATCACGAAACCGATGCGGCAGTCAACAACGTAGTAACTGCGGCGATAGAAAATGTCCTGGCATTTGCTTTCACCCTCCACCCTTCTCCGATTATTTACTTTCACCCTTCTTTCCCAGACTATCTTTCACTCTACAATCCTACAGAACCAATTAAAGGAGATGTAAATGAAGAACGAAAATAAGCGGAAATTCTGGTGATGTTATGGATCGAATCTTTTTCACTGGGTAGCAGTGTAATATTAATAATAGAAACCTTACGTCCTAGAACCACGTCATGATAACGAAGGACGCCATAGTGGAGAGCTTCAGGAATTTCGACCACCACGGCTTCGTTATCCTGCACCTACATCAAGGTATACACGCGCCCATGTAGCATTTCGCCTTCATCGAAACGAGCGTGTGCCGTGGCAGGGATTCCATTCGATCCCACAACTTATGGGTCAGCAGTAGGTTACCATAAACATTCCAATGGCGTTCTCATTTAATTTATTTACTCTCAATGGTGTATCTAAACACGCAAGATCAATATTTGTTAACTTACAGTTTCGTTTTACACTGACATTCTTTCGAGTTGGCCATTTAGGTTGCGTTAGTAACTTACAGTCTCGGTCACCCTCTCTGTCCATTGTATTTATGTGAGGTGTCGCTTCGATATTAGGACGAAATGGCAAAAAACAACCAGGGCGTCCGCAGCGTATCGGCAACCACGACCGTTCATTTGTTTGCGTTTCCGTAGAAGGTGTGGTGCATTGTGGAGTGGATCCGACAATGAAAGAACACGTATTGCTTAGGAGGGGGGGGGGGGTTAATTAAGAAATGACAAAAAAACCTAGTTCCTGCTTTCTATGCGCGTCGCTTTTTACTGTCCAAAGTGTAACGACGGGTCAGCAAATACTCGAAGCATGTTATTTTGCCTATACCTTACTACTACTTGAACATATGAAAAAGGCGTTGTAGTGAGCCAAAGGCCCGCTAACGCTGTTGTTCCATACGCGAAGCAATAGACAGAAACATGGAAACGCAGCTCTGAGTAAGAAATAGTGATGCCTCAAGTGAGCTTTGCCTGTGAGATTAAGATGACCATTACGCTATAGAACTTACCACAATATTAATGAAACTTCAAGTACGCCAAACAGTTCTTTAACGTCATCAATATTATAGAAGGTGACACCGCAACATGCGATGGTGGTATAGCGTGTGTGGAACCGCTATCACTTGAATGAGAGCGATCGCTGGCCCAGAAAGTACTTCTCGATTTGATTGATTGATTGATTGATTGATTGATTGATTGATTGATTGATTGATTGATTGATTGAGCAATTACAGAATCCCGTGTGTGTGGAAATCGCTGGCAGAGGAATGCTTATACATGAACATATGAGTTTATTCCAGATGATGCAATCAAAAACTTATGCGTTTCTTCTGCAAAAAACCTATTTTAGGGGCTTAGGGTCATGTGTTGTCGTACGCATCCATCACGCTCTCTAAAATCGAAACCAAAAATTAACACCTGCACAACAAAAAACGAGAACGTTTCTGCAAAAACTAACTTTATAAGTACATGAATCAAATATATGACACCACAATACGTGATCACCTGCCCCGTCCGTGCATCCATTCATCCGTGCATCTCTCCGTAAGTTCCTGTGGCCATGCATCTGTCCGTCCGTGCATCCGTGTGCCTATCTGTCCATCCATCCGTCAGTCAGTCCGTGCAATACATCATCACTTGCACCGTACGTCCATAGATACTTGTGTCCAACTGTCCATCCATCCAACCTTTATACTAGTCGGTTACTTCAACGTAGACATTATATATGGACTTTAGGACCTATAGGTTTGCGTACTCGTCATCATTCAGTCCGTGGAGTCGCCTTTTCTTTTTCTTCCTTCTTTTTGCGTTCTTATTTCAATGAACCGCATGCATCTAACATATGTTATGCAGCAGGATACCTGTTCGCTACGCATCAGGAGAACAAATATCCATCGGACCATATATTAGGCAGCAACAGACTCGGCAAGCGATGATTATCGCTCGTTCTAAATAACGCTTCAGGTCGACGCCAGAAATGTCGCGTGCCATGCGACCATGCATGAAGTCCACCAATTCTGTGCCGAAATAACTCCCCACACGACAAAAATAAAACGAGCAGACATGAACGGGAAAGTTTCTTCGGGGAAGAGCTTCCACAGCCACAAATTTCAAGCCCAACCGTGCACTAGAAAGTCTATAAGTGCTATCAGCTAGATTATCTTCAATAATCGGGCCCAGCTTCCGTAATCACGGCCTGCAAACCTTCACCGGAGGCACCTGCGCACTCAAAGAACTCTGATATCATTTTCATCAGCTATGTTCTCCGGTCACTACTCGTTTGTTCACCCTCTAAATACACGCATCTTTTCATATCACATTCCTCAATCTCAGGCTGTGAAATTGCGTATTAGTAAACGCCGGTGCTAGTCTCTTGGCATTTCGGCGGTGACATTCATTACGAAGGTATAATCAAAAAGCACCTACATAACTTTTGCTTGCTTCCTCGGGTAGTCTCAAGAATGCTAGCCCCATTATCTGCCTGAGCCTACCCGCCTCCATTAGCCTGCTCCCACCAGTACACACTGTTATTGATACGCAAAGTGAGCGGGCAAAAACTTTATTGACAATATGCGGTGGTATTGTGCGGGATGGCGCTACAAGCTATAGCCTAGGTGATAGCCTCGAGTCCTTGGACATGGACGACTTCTTGGGCGTGCCGGACGAAGAAAAAAGCTATTATTATTATTATTATTATTATTATTATTATTATTATTATTATTATTATTATTATTATTATTATTATTATTATTATTATTATTATTATTATTATTCAAGCCTTATTGCTGTTGCACTTATTCACTTGTTGACTGTAATTACAAAAAATAAATATGTATATATTATATATTCTTTGTTATATATTTGCGGTGAGTTGCAATTATCGTTGCCAATATTGTTTACGCATCAGGATGTTTCCATTCCTCCTCAGGCCCGAGTACGGCCAGCAGTATTTGTAAATAAATAGAATATTATTATATATAGAACGTATTTGCTACCTTCAATTCTAGGTGACCGCAAACTTGGAGGGTTCTTTCCCGTTCCTGCATTCGTACATTTAATGTTAGACACTATAGCTAAGTGCTATTATGAATGCCTCACTATATGAATTGACCCAAATAGACAGGCTGGGTCACTGGCAATGTTCAACCGGGTACGACCTCCTTGACGGGCCAGCCATAATGGATCGAGAAGGGCCAACATGAGACAGTACATACGAAAACCTACAACATTCAAAGTGCGTACATCCGTGGTAGTTGCATGTACGTGCGCCTCTTGAAAGCGGATCTTTCGAGAATAACCGCGTAACTCGTTCTGTACAGCTAGTCGCTACGCATAGATATAAAGATGCGAGTGACATAGCATAACAGTGCGTGATCAATCGGTTGCAGTGCCGCAACTTCGCGAACTCAAGTATAGCTCGAGTCGTTCAGAGGTGGCAGTTGGGGGCAACTGCCACCGGACGTTGGCGCAGAACCTGCCTACTCTTCAGGAAGCGTGGTTCTTATCGCGATGACGTTGACGTTAAGTTCAACTAAAGTGATAGCAATAATATTTGCGGGTTGTGGGCCATAACCACAATCTTTTATGAGGTACGCTATAGTAGAGGCCTGCTAGAGGACTCCGGAAATTTTGGCCGCGTGGCGTTCTTTGACGTGCACTTACATCGCACCGTGCATGGTACTCGAGCACTTCTCCTCCCTTGGTGGAATGCGACCACCGCGGCCGCGATCAAACCCGAGGCCCTTGAACTGATTCGGTAGGTATATGAATAAATGTGGTATATGGAAGGACAAGTACACAGTTCGCTGTGGATACTGTAACACGGCGACACGGAAGAGTACGTGCGGCGAATTCAACCTTGGTTGGGTGAACAATTAACAGCCACTTTCATCTTATAAGGCGATCTAAAGTACTACACGCACAAGCCGAGTATTAGCAAAGGGTGAAATAAAAAATATATATATTTAAGGCTACGCCAAATAATGATTGGGTGCAGCACTTGGTCGCTTCTCAGTGTATAAACCAACAACGTAGCGGACACCTTTTACCCAACTTCCCACCTCACCACTATCGTGTCCCAATCTGTTCCCGAGGGGTTCGCTTCGACAAAAATAAATGGCCGCTGACTTCACGCCACCTCTAGCAAATCACGCTGCATTGCTATCTAAGTCACACTACTACACTCGTCTCATTCGCATGCACACTCCGTGCCTTCCACATTTTTCTCAACCCTGCTCACCTTCTCCCGAGTCTCGTGGCAGTCCAAATATCGCAAATAAAACGCACGCTGGCACCGAAGCGCCGACGTATCCGCGCAAACAACAAAAACGCGTCCACAGAAGTCGTGCACGGGCATATTATCCCGGAGGTCATTTCTTTCTTTTCTTTTCTCGCAATCCGCCGATTTTGTCTTCGCGGAGCTCGCTCTTATCGGAAACAACACGATTAATGCGGCTGTTGTGCGCGAGTAACTGAAGCGGGCAATTAAGACGCCATCGCGGCTTCGCACGTTCCTCAATTACTGGCCGCCGCAGAAGGGGCGAGGCATTTATGTGGTGGTCCCTTCCCGCTCCTTGAACCCGTGCCGCTTATCTTATTCTCATTTCATTTCCTATCATTAATTCCGCAGTCACGGGCCGTGCCTAGTATACGTATTCGAGCCATACGATCAATCTGCGCGTGCGTGCTGCACCCTCAAAGTAAACGCGATACGCGCAAGAGTTCACAAAAAAATGCGGGCAAGTTTTTTTCTGTTGTTGCGACCCCATACCATGGCTCGTACCTATACGAGCTCGATTGGCCAACGCATGAGGAAACGTGCGTTGATTAAACTATGACCACCACTAGGATGAATAAAACGAGCAATCAGTAAGACAAAGTCGCTAAGAAGGCAGAAAAATAATAAGGCAAATAGCAATTGTAGGAGCGAATCACCTCAACAATAATATCTAGGGTTTTACGTCCCAAAACCACGACATGATTATTAAAAACGCAATTGGAGGGCTCCGGAAATTTCGACCATCTGGTGTTTATCAACGTGCTCTAACATCGCACACTACACGGACTTCTACCATTATCTGCAGAGATGTTAGCCTGCTTTGCGTTTGGCTTTTTATTCCAGCTGTTTAGTAATGAGTGTGGTACATGCAATGATCACTAATACACTCAAACAATACGTACAGCCACTAACGCATATATAAACAATATAATCATGAAAGAAATGCTCTTATTTCCTGGCTCTGAACCGACATGGATTCAAAAAGCAAACCGAAAGGCAGACACACATTTTGATACGTGGTGGTTGAATTGACCACCTTCCACATTATGCGAACGATATCACATATAGTGTATTTTGCAGGTTGCTGCGATATTTGTTTCTCATTCACAGGACGTAGAGGTCGCTGTCTTAGCCAGCACCAATCGCAAACGTCAACGAGTGACTCCTACCTCCTTAGCGAAAATCGCGTTTGCCGAAACATCTGGGCTACTCCCCGAAAAAGGTCCCGCGCTAGATTTTATCATTTTCACGAGAAAGATTTTTGCCTATCTTGATGTTGGACTTACAAAAAAATAATAAACACCGTGGCTGTGGGGAACGCACAGCCCTGTCACAGCGAAAGCTGGAAGAGCGATCTTTCTGAGCCTCTTTCTAACTCTCTTTGGGTAACTGCTACAAGCGCACTTGCAAGGTACCCGATACGCCATAAATCATTTTCTAGTATAGACAGCATTCACAATTCCATCTTTCGTCATTCTTTGGAGAAGCGTAATACTCACTGCCCACTTGCAAGGAACTTTGTGTATTTTGTGTGCGTATGTGTGTGTGTGTGTGTGTGCGTGTGTGCGTGTGTGTGTGCGTGTGCGTGTGCGTGTGCGTGTGCGCGCGCGCGCGCGTGTGTGTGTGTGTGTGTGTGTGTGTGTGTGTGTGTGTGTGTGTGTGTGTGCGCTGTGGCTGAGGACGACGAAGAATCAGTCCAGAAGATCTCGTAATGCCCACAATACCCCACAGTGTTTATGCGCCACAGTTGATAGGTGAACAAGCTTTTGTAAAGGATTGGGGCATTCGAGGACCCACTCGTTGCGCAATTCGCATTACGTAACACTTGATTGTTCGTTTGGCGTTTTAAAACGCTTTGTTACTCATATTAACGCGATCTCTTTCCCGACATGAGGCCCGCCTAAGGCCAGTTTGCATAGGAGTTCCAAGCACCGGCGTTCCAAGTACCTGCGTGGCTCAGTTGTAAAATAAAGAAAAAAAATTGCCCGCAGCTTCCCTCGGGGGAACACTGAGGAGGATGCGGAGCATATAATTGGTTAACGGGGTGTTAAAGTGCGACTTACTTGGGTCGATGGCTAAATTGGTTAACGTGGTTGTGAAATGGGGTGTTAAATTGCGACTTACTTGGGTCGATGGCTAAATTGGTTAACGTGGTTGTAGGAGGGGGCGTTAAATGAGTGAACACGTACACACGTATGCGAAAGGACGGCGCTGGTCGAAGGGACGTCGATCATTGTGTTTGTGGATTCGTTGGAATTCATTTCACCGCGACCTTGGACGTCGACGCGCCGTACAAACCAACCGACGAGCGGCAACTGAGCGAGCGCCGACCTTGAGTATATATACAGCGCGACGGCGCATGCACTGTCAGCTGTTGAATGTTCTCGAAGGAGAAGCGCGCGCGCGGCACAGATGGCGACGGCGCGACGGCGCATGCGCTGTCAGCTGTCGAATGTTCTCGAAGGAGAAGCGCGCGCGGCACAGATGGTGGGCGACGGCGCGACGGCGCATGCGCGCGCGTCAGCTGTCGAATGTTCGAGAAGCGGTGCGGACGGCGCGGACGGCGCGGACGGCGCACTACAAGGCGCGAGTATAAGATGCTTCCGCATCTAAAAGGCATGACTCAGTGGAAGAATGCTGGGAGGGCACGCAGGAAACCCATATTTCAATCCCATTGTGTTCTTGTTTTTATTCACTGCCTTTTCTTTATGTCATGCGGTAGTGGTTACGGATACCGGTGGCAGTGGCGGACAACGACGGCCCGCACGTGACCCGTGTTGTGATCTCATAACGGCTACCGCTGTAAAACGAACGCAGTTGGTCAACGGCAGAGTCAGCGGGCCAATTAGGGGTCCTGCGGCCTCGTCAAGCTGTCTAAATGACAGCTTTTTCTGTCTGCCCCTTTGTATATATAGTTACACTATATTAATGCGATAAATAAAGGACATTTTCAATTACAAAAAATAACTCTCAGAATTTGGTTGATTATTATTATGCCCCACACGCTGCAGCATTGCTATTCAGGTTCTGCACAACAAAAAAAAAGAAAAATCAGAGGGTCACCTAATTATGCATTCGCCTAAGATAACTCTGATGCGAAAGCTATTTTTTTTTTTTGCTTCTGCTTCGCTCTATCTATTGATCCGCCCACTCCCCACTCTGAAAGCTTGCTGCCCCTAACGTGGTTTTGCACGGCCTCCTAGATCGGAGGCAGCACGAGCTCTTAGTGCTAAACGTGCTTTGAATTGCCTCCGGGACCATCCAACATTCCACAAAGTCATGATGTCACGGGATGATGTCACAAATACATTATGATGACCTCATCATCTAGCGGCCTATGAGGTCATGGTGGCGTCAAATTGTGACGTAATCGCGCGATGAAAATTTTCTTTTCATCACTTATGTTGACGTCGCTGACGCGATACGCCTCTTCCGGTTCTTTTTTCTTTAATTTTATGAGCCATTTTAACCTTTAGCAATTAAAAAAAACTGCGTTCGTGCCTTGTTCTAACTTCATCTTCAGCACCGGCGTTACACACGATGCGGCACTATCTAACTGGATATAGGACGGCGACGCATGCACCACGACTAAATTTACATCCAGTACATAAAACTTGCGTCGCTGTGCGAATTCCCACCGCTGCAGTTAGCGCAGTAATACGACCTCACGAATCGTCAAACACGGGGCGGGAGCCACCACCTTATTCGTCTACATACCAAGGCACCTGTAGCACTCTTACCGGAGAGTTGTGCACGTTGCCGCAGTTCCCTAACGACTCTTGTTAACTGTGACTACACTCCGCGAGATTTCTGGCGTCGTGCCATACGGAAAACAAAAAGGGTACGCACAGCCCTTTCGGTTCAACTACAGCTCCGAAGACAAAGAAAATCTTCGCTCGTGAGTTGTACACTGTACGCGGCGAGCATAAAAAAAAAACAAAAAGGAAAAAAGTGGTAGTACAGGTATGCCCCTCGTAAAAACACCGAGAGCAGCAGAAAACACGGCGGGTCGTCTTAAACTACTACGTTGTCCCGTCAGCACCATCGTCTCTCTTTTTACGACAGCTGTGGCCTTACGATTCCTCGCGCAACAATCGAATGGTGGCTTGTTCGCAAGACACGCCGATGTTAGGGTTTCTTGTACACGCGGTTCATGTCGCATTATTCCGGTATTCGTTGGCTGGTGTAGAAGCCCGATACAGGGCTCGTGTTAGAAGTGTAAGACGTTGCGTTACCGGGAACAAATCCACTCTGATGTAAGAGGGAAGGAAAACAGGAGAGAGGGAGAAAAGGCAGGGCTGTTAAAAAGTTGTAATAACCGGCATGGTACCCTGCACAGGGGAAAGAAAGAAAGAAAGAAAGAAAGAAAGAAAGAAAGAAAGAAAGAAAGAAAGAAAGAAAGAAAGAAAGAAAGAAAGAAAGAAAGAAAGAAAGAAAGAAAGAAAGAAAGAAAGAAAGAAAGATGACATCGTGACGTCGCGGTGTATGATTAGGTGATATTTTTTTTCATCATCCTTCTTTACAAAGAAAAAATGAAGAATTTTCTGAGAACTCCTTTTATTTAATGCTCACGAGTCCGGTTCTCATACAACAACTCAAGGCTGTCCAGGAGGCCCACGATGCGGCGGTGAGGCTGGGCCTCCCCGTCCCAACGTGGGAGCGGCCCGCAATCCTACCCCTATAAAACGGGGGTGGAATCCTTCAGGACCCCAATGAAAGTTTTTCATCCATCCATCCATCATTCGTGTTGACGCCGACGACGGTCCCTTCTCTCGTTTGATCAGGCATGTAAGACTTTGGCCTTTGTATAATATTCATCAAGAGATGTGATGTCATAAGACGGTAAGTTTGGCCAGTTGGTTGGGACTCGTCCAAAACTTGTTTACAGCGCAACACCAGAAACACAGGACAGGGAAGGACGTCTTTCCTTTTTCTTTTGCTCCTTCCGTGCCCTGTGTTTCACGTGTTGCGCTCCAAACAAGTTCACGAGGATATGATGCCTACGGACACACGATGTTTTCGAGATACGCCGCGGCGATCGGCTTCTAGTCATTTTTTGCAACTACGTGCACCTTTCTAACGGGCCCATATATATTCACGCACGATAGAGAATTTGTCCAAAAGCCGCCTGGTCCGGCATTACGTTAAGAAAACTGAAAAAAAGTTAGGCCAACGACTAAGTCGAAATTCAAGTTTCGGAATTCTTATAGGTTTGAGGACCTCATTTGACTTTGTTCTTCCTCGAGACCTTCCGAAGACTTCCGTCGTCTTTCCAGATTTATTGCTCAATAAAACAAAGAATGCGACCAGGATATCGCCAGTGCGAGAAACGAACACCATTTGCTAAAGTGCAGCATTCTTTTTTTTAATCCAATTCTAGGGTATTGGAAATGCTGCATGAGCACAAAAAGCACGCCCATGTGGCCGGAATGGAGTTGAGATCAAGCCGCCACGGAGTATCTCAAAGCCCAGATATCTTATAATACAACGTGATACCGGATCAATTACTTTAGTTAACGCGATGTTACGATTCCCTACGCCTTCGGTTTTGCAACCTTGTGATGAAGAGGCCTTTGTTTTATGCCAAATCGATCCCCCACACTTCGGCAATGCCTTGTCAGTTCATTGCAATGCCTGTCATATAATCACCCGAAACAACAAAGAGAAGCGAGTTGTTAGGCAGGAGAAAACTTGTTTTTCTGCCAGTTTAACTTCCGTAAAACACGTGGGACAGCGAACTTGTGACCACGCAAGTGTACGTGACTTGCTGGCGAAATCGCAATGGTGTCGTAAACACGCCTCGATATCTGAAATACGCACGCTCGTACGATTCGAGTTTTATAATCATCGCCATAATCATTTAACATCATCGTGACCATAACATCTAACATCACCATTTTTGTTCGAGCTTCATTATGAATTAATGATCATCATTGTCATCAGTTTGATCTATTTATTGACTTGTTTATTTACTCAGTCGCTAACCCGAAGGCCGCACGTTCTTCCCAGGCGGCACCGCGCGGTCGCATTTCGGTGAAGGCAAAACGGTGGAGGTCCGTGAGCTGTACGATGTCAGTGCACCAGATGATCGAAATTTCCGGAGCCCCCCATTGAGGCTTGCCTCCTAATCACACTAATACTTCGGCACCCCGGACCCAAAACATTATACTACCGCTACTACGATGAAGGTAGCACAAGGTAGAAGAAGGTGGCTTCGCTGATTTACGATTGGTATGTAGGATTTAACGTCCCAAAACCACCATATGATTATGAGAGACGCCATAGTGGAGGGCTCCGGAAATGTCGACCTCCTGGGGTTCTTTAACGTGCACCCAAATCTGGAAGGTATATAGCTTCGCTGTGAACGAAAAACGTGGACTACAGTCTCCCCCCGCGCGACCGCTCACGCATTCCAAGTCAAAATCATTCCGCCCGCAGTCATTTAGTGGGTGTGTTTTGACTATGCACTGTTAATTGCGCATTGCTACCCCGTAACACTTCAACCTGAGCGCGGCCTAGGAGTACATGTACCGAATCCATGTGGTCGCGGCAACGAAAAATATCGAACAAAGCAAAGCAAAGCTCGAGAATAAAACAAGAATTTTTAGATGCGGAAGCATCTTATACTCGCGCCTTGGAGTGCGCCGTCCGCGCCGTCCGCACCGCTTCTCGAACATTCGACAGCTGACGCGCGCGCATGCGCCGTCGCGCCGTCGCCCACCATCTGTGCCGCACGCGCTTCTCCTTCGAGAACATTCGACAGCTGACAGGGCATGCGCCGTCGCGCCGTCGCCATCTGTGCCGCGCGCGCGCTTCTCCTTCGAGAACATTCGACAGCTGACAGCGCATGCGACGTCGCGCTGTATATATACTCAAGGTCGGCGTTCGCTCGCTCAGTTGCCGCTCGTCCGTTGATTTGTACGGCGCGTCGACGTCCGAAGTCGCCGTGAAATGAATGCCAACGAATCCACAAACAGAATGATCGACGTCCCTTCGACCAGCGCCGCCCTTTCGCATACGTGTGTACGTGTTCACTCATTTAACACCCCCTCCTACAACCACATTAACCAATTTAGCCATCGACCCAAGTAAGTCGCAATTTAACACCCCATTTCACAACCACGTTAACCAATTTAGCCATCAACCCAAGTAAGTCGCACTTTAACACCCCGTTAACCAATTATATGCTCCGCATCCTCCTCAGTCTTCCCCCGAGGGAAGCTGCGGGCAATTGTTTCTCTTTTCATCGGACCGAATTCCGCATGAGGGCGTCACCGGGGCCACTTTGTTCCGGCTTCTTCCCTTTCTTTATTCGCAACAATACTCGTCCACTTCTCTTCCTTTCTTTCTTTCTGTTTTCTTTATTTATTTATTTATTTATTTATTTATTTATTCATTCATTTCTTCCTTTCTTTCTTTTTTTCTCCAGCCTTTTGTGTCATTACAGGCCCTTCTCTTTCATTCTTTCGTACTCCCTTTACCATATCCTAGTGCAAGGTAGCTAACCGAAAATTTCCTCTGGTAAACTTCCCTGGCCTTCCTATCTATCTATCTATCTATCTATCTATCTATCTATCTATCTATCTATCTATCTATCTATCTATCTATCTATCTATCTGTCTGTCTGTCTGTCTGTCTGTCTGTCTGTCTGTCTGTCTGTCTGTCTGTCTGTCTGTCTGTCTGTCTGTCTGTCTGTCTGTCTGTCTGTCTGTCTGTCTGTCTGTCTGTCTGTCTGTCTGTCTGTCTGTCTGTCTGTCTGTCTGTCTTCCTTGGTTCCCTTTCTTGACTTTTTCATGAGTCAAATGAGCGGAGAAAGTGAAAGGGGACTCGGAGAATTGAACAAATGAGAGCTTTCCTTTCGCAGCAGGGCATGCTTCACCACTGGGCCTACATGAAAGGTGGGCGAGCGGTACGGGCGACTCCACTCGTTCAAGCAGTTAGATAAAAAAAAATAAGAAGAAGAAGAAAACAAGAGAACTCCTTCCATGAGAGAGCAAGCAGACACACTGACGGGCTTGTCTATCTTTTCTGACAAGCTAAACCCATGTTCTTTTGTTTATTTCTTGCACGTTACTTCATGCACATTTCCTTAGTTGTGTTTGTCTTGTTCGAATAAGAACGACGTTCCTTCACGGGCTGCTCGCTCACTCGCTTTGGCACTTCACGTAGATGAGAGGCTAATGACCGCATTGTGTACCTCTTCCCCCCTCGACAGCTGGGCGACGCATCGTCACCCCATTCGCTACGTCGTAGTGTCACCACCACCACACGGTGTGCCCCACGCGCGCGTCGGGCTATCTTATACACGCCAGGCCTCGAGGGCAGGCTGCTAGGTCAACCGCACACGAAGTCGGGCCCGTCATAATGCAAAGCAACACACTACACAGATGAAAAGACAGAGGCAAAAGAGCGCGACCCGACGAGCGAGGCATGAAGAGAGGGCGTGTCGTCTTTTTGCTCGGCTCGCCGCGCCACTTTCCTCCCCTCAAGCGCTCCATTTGCATTGCACTGCTGTCACCTCTCCAGCAACGATATCACTTTTTCCTTCGCTTCTTGTCGTTGCTGCAATCCTTCTTTTGCGACGTTTGCTATCCAAGGGTACGTACACGAGCGCAGGCACACGATTAAAGACGATTAGAAGGAGGAGGTTTATTCCAAAGAAAAAGCCAAGTATATGCGTGATGCGTGCGTCTACTAGTCATGCAAGAGAACTTTGAGAAAGAGTAAGAGGAAGAGCGTAAGAAGGATTATGATGGCAGTGGAGCAGGAGATGATGAAGCAAGATATGTACAGTTAGGGTTTCTCTTGTCTCGTTCCTGCAACTCAGGGTTGACAATGCCGTGCAGGAAGGGGAACGCTGTAGTGCTCGCGTCAACCGTATACGTTGAGCAACACCGATGGAAGGGTCCGTGGACGTCCCATCCAGCGTGTGCTACAAACCTTCCATGCTCCTTCCTTTGCATACGCATTACGACAGTTTAAACCTGAGGCGAGTCCTCTTTGTCTGGTTCGCACACGAGACCCGAACCTTCCGTTTCGCTGCACGTAAGTTGGAGACGCAATATGCTCCAACTTCAGCGTGAAAAGCAAAACACCATTTAGACCGACTGCTAAGGGTGTTGCACGTGACTGTCGACCCCTGCAGCGCTGGTTCTCGAGCAAAACAACAATGTTCCGGCGATCAGCGCGTGCAACGTGCAGTGACCGATCGCCTCTTTTGTGTTGCAGCGTTCACGTTTCCTCTCTTGTTCTTCGCTCTGCTATTTCGCTCCAACAACGAAGGGCGTCGACAGTGGCTACAATGCATCTTTTGTTACTGCATCACGACCGATGCTTGTCTCAGATGTCTCGTTACAATGTGATCAACGTCCTCTAAGCGAGTTGCCCCATGCTTGCCGGCACTGAATCACGGTATCGAAGCACCACCTTCGCATCGTTAGATGCAGTTGGACGCTGGTTCTGAAGCGAGCGGGATCGACTAAAGTGCGTCGACGTGCACAAATAAGTGACCAGCGAAACAACAGCATTCGGTGAGGCCTGGTGGGAGGGGGGGGTGGGGAGGGGTGTAGAAGAGTTTGCTGCTGCACGCAACTTCTCTCTATCCCACGTGCCCTTTGTACCTGTCGTGCTGTTCCAATGTTCTGCAAATGTCAACCCGTGGTAATAAATTTTAGTTTAGCCAGCAAGCACGCCTCGTGCGACCAGCGCTGGTCTCATTAGGCTAATGAAGGCGGCGCGTCGAGTAACAAAATACGTTTCATTAGCCGAGTCGCCTATAGTAGCGATTCACGAACAGAATTGTTACGTAATTCGCTTAACGACTGTACTATGACTTCGCCGCACACTACATTCTCTGCTTTTTTTTTTCTTCATACTTCTTCCACCCCTGTTTTAAAATCAGAGTACACACTGACTAAAGGGCGCTATCATTAACCAGATGTCTTTACAGGTCATAGGTATGCCACTCGCAAAAGCCCGTTCGTTAACCCCATGTTTCAATGCCCTGTCGCGGTGGTTATCCTACCGCGCAATAATAATAAAAAAAACTCTTGTGAGGAGAAAATTTCTCTTTTTTTTTCTCTTGTTGTACTCAACCACATAGAACTCAGTTCATCTTCATGCCGACTGTATGAGAAACAGAAAACAAACAAGGTCCCCGCAAAGCACTCTAATTACTCCTTTTGCACGTCTTTGGCAGATGCGGCGTAACTAGAAAGCTGGTGTCAACAATGAGTTAGAAAAAAAAAAGATATGGAAGCGACCCTAATCCTTGCCTTATATTTGTCCCGTAGCGGCAATCGCACGTCAGCGATAGTGTGCATTGCTCTTATCCTAAGGCTGGCATTCTGTTTCTTCGAACGGCCACGTAAAATTATATGAGGCGTTATAATCATATCATACGTGTTGTCGTATGACGCGGTCGCAGTCGTTTCGCTAGCTTCATAAATACCAAGTTTTGTATTACATGACGTGAATGAATGACGAAGGTATATAACTGGTGCAAACGTCATAACCATGAAATGTGTGTCATGTAAAACATGACTACATAAAACGCTTATGTTCCGCTTGTGGTCATACCGCTATTTCCATATAACCTAAAGTTGGAATTACGTGACGTGAACGGATGATGAAGATATATAACTGCTGCAAACATGATCATGACATGTGTGTCATGTAAGAACATGACTACATGGCACGCTCATGATGCGCTCGTGGTTGTTTCTCTACTTTCATATAACCTAAATTTGGCATTACGTTAAGTGAACGGATGATGAAGGTATATAACTGCTGCAAACATGATAATCATAATATGCGTGTCATGTAAGAACATGACTGCATGCCACACTCATGTTGCACTCACGGCCGTTTCGCTAGCTTCACATATACTAAATCGGGTATTACGTGACGTTAATGGACGACAAGCACAAATGCCAGGCGGACACATAACAATCCCGACATGGAAGTCATATATGGCATAATTTACGTGCGTCTCGTAAAATTGTGCCGATTTTCATGTGACAATTCAACCTTCCTCATTCGTGCTTCGCATACCTTCGATTCCCACAGCATGTAGGATCTGCCAACTTTTTATCCAAACTTTTTTCTTCGACACTACCACACTGCGTCTTCACGTTCACTGTCGTGATTCGCAGCTGCATCGTAACATTTCATATTGAAAGTATTAAGCCTTCATACAAGTGACCACACACCGACAGCTCGATACGTACATAGAACAACAGGTTACTTCCTAATTTTTTTTTATTTCAAGGAAAGCAAAGAAATTGCAGTTCGCTCTAGCGTTACGTCGTTTCATCCAAACATTCTTCAGTAAAAACCCCTAAGACTCCAAAGTTTAGGCGGTTTTAAGTTCAAAAATGACCTGATATGTTCTTATTGGTGATTCCGGAGAAAAAAGACTCGTTTATGCAATAAACTCAGCTCATGTGTATGCCTAAGTTGCTGTTTGCATCAAGCCAGATGGCCAAACAGGAGTTTGGCCACCTGTTCTTTTTTTTTTTGCTGTTTTGTCTCTTTTTTTTCTTGACGTCAGCTACAGTCAAATTATTCCTAGAGCTCTTACGACACCCACAATGTGTTAGTGTTGCAAAATATACATATAAAGAAAAGGAATTCGCAATACCCACATGGGCCGAGTATCGTAACAGAAATTCCTATAGTACCGAAACAGAAAAGCCAACAGCCGTGTTTCCTCGTTCGCCACTGATCGGAAAGTTCTGTTCTATATTTCCCGGCATTCTGATCGTGTTGCCGTCTTCGGTGGTGCAGTATACCGAACACCGTCCGTTCTTTACTTTGGACGGCGTCCAAGAGAGCTGGTCAAGGGCTGTCGAACGAGTTATGAACCCGGGCATCATTTTAAAAGCGGAAGCTCTTGAAAAGGAAGCAGCAGAACGCCCTTCAGAAGCCAAAACTATGCATTAGGCCAATCCCCCTTGTGAGTATGAGCCAAGATCTTTTAGGCGACAAGGCAAGACAAGGCATCAGGCTCGAAAAAGCGAGAAAAAAAAGGGCAAGCAAGCAAGCAGAGAAAGAAAGAAAGAAAGAAAGAAAGAAAGAAGAAAGAAAGAAAGAAAGAAAGAAAGAAAGAAAGAAAGAAAGAAAGAAGAAAGAAAGAAAGAAAGAAAGAAAAAGGTGGTGACACGTGACCAGTTGCGCCCTCGGAACCAGACAGCAGCGGCCAGCTGCAGAGCCCCAGCGTAGGCGCCGCTAGGACGGAAGGAAGACAATCCGTTGTTGGCGGAAACAACTACAGAATAGCGAGAAACAGTGGTGGAAAGGGGGGAGGCGAAGGAAGGTGCTAGCATCCAGGCCTTGCCTGCTGTGTTTTGTTACGCCGAGACGGTCGCTATCCGTGCCAGCACTTCCGCTATTTCGGGATGCAAAGCAGGCAGTGCGCGCACGTGGCGCGCGGCGACGATCTCTGTGTTGGAAGGGGAGCTCGAGCGACGCAGGGGAGCCTCTGAGATCGGCACCGAGATTGTGAGCGCTCGCGAACAAAGGCGCGGGAAACTTTTAAAGGAGTGACGATAAGCTCCTCTCGAACTCGTCATTCTAATAACGCTTGTCTTTTGAAGAAGCATTGTTTAGCATAAATAAATATATATTGTATAGCCCAACGTTCTACGAAAAAGAACTCATCAGGTGAAAGCAGAGCCCGCAAGAATGAAAACGCGGCTTTCTCAACAGAGTGGCGGTGGTGTTACATTAATGTGTTGAAAAAATTAATGGGGAAGGTGACTCTGAACCACGGTGCAAGAATAATGCTACGTGGTAATATTCTAGTAACAATATACAGGTGCTGACACTCTCCCCGCGACGCGTTGAAAAGCGCAATCCCAGCGTGTCCAGATATTGTTCGGGCCGTTATCAGTTCTCTCACCTTCATCGGTGCCATCTTAGATGGCGCTACGACGAGCGGGGCAGCCGTCTCGGCAACACGCTATAGGCAGAAACATCCATGCTGCTGATTCTGGGTCATTTTGTTAAAATGCCTGACCACACTGTTTTGAAGCCAGGTTTTAAATGCGAAGCATCTTTTAGCGAACTTCGGCGACTTTGAGCGTATCTATCTATCTATCTATCTATCTATCTATCTATCTATCTATCTATCTATCTATCTATCTATCTATCTATCTATCTATCTATCTATCTATCAGCCGCTTATACGTTTGGATGTTAAACGGTGTGAACCGAATGGTGTGAACTTCTTCAAATAGTGCGAACCAAAATTAGCATGGGCGGGTAAGATGGTTCGGCAAGTATGACGTGCTGGTCAAGACATGAATAATGTCACAATCCCGTCGCGTACGTCGTCAAACACTCTCCGCCAGACAGTGGCACATATACTCACTGGCGGTTATGTGCCTCTGGTATGCGGGTATATGTGCCACGGGTGATTGACACTTAGTATCTGCCCAGGAACGACGAGAACACACATGGGCAATTTTGACACGTGAACCTTAAGCAATACTCGACATCGGTAGCCTGCACCCGACGAATGCAAAAAAAAATAAATGTCAAAGTCGCAGCTGAAATCAAACCCAAGCATTTTGCGTGACAATGGAGCATTTTACCACAGAGCTGCGCCAGGTGTCGGAACTACTTTACATATAGGCGCTAATCTTCGTGAAACGTCAATAGTGGTTGCAGTGCTGACTACCCAATTTTATAAACATTACATACGTACTCCTTTGATACTGCCGTCACGTCGGGTTAACGTGAATTGTGATTAGTTCCCATGCGCTGAAGTTGACTTATGTAGCAGTGTCGAGGGCCAGCATCCTCGCGAGCATCAGGGCTTCATATCAGCTTCTGGCATTGCTAATACGCAGGTTCCAGTTGGCTTCGTTGCGCAAGTGTAAACAACTGGTTATATAAACATCTGCAGCTCTTCAACATATGTCTGTGCGTGCAACATTTGTACATATATTTAGCGTCTTTTGATGACATGTCACTCAATAAAAAAAATTGTAACACAGTCACCTTCCCTCCGCTTGCTTTGCCTAACGTCGATTCCCAGGTACGTGGGATCTGCCGAATTTTCGTTTCTTCACATAATTTTAATGCTGTTTTGTCGACGAAGGTGACATCAAATTGCTGAAAGCTTCTCAAAATGGCTAGAACGTGTTTTGTACCGAATTACCGCTCTGGCTTCGAACTCGGGTGGAGCCTCTCTTCAAAGTGCCGTCTGACACTGATCGTCTGACGGTGATCGTTGACATTAAAATGTGAATTCGCATCGTAACGTCTAGCCATGAACAACCGCATTGTTTTAGTGGGCTGTATATGAAATACTTACGTGGTTCAAATACTTATATAATTCGTGGAACAACTGCATTGCCCTCGTGTACTTGATATGGAATACTTGCGCGTTTTAAATATTTATTTATTCCCGTTGACATTGGACATGCGCAACTATGCCCTGAGTAAATGAAAGAAATGATATGCATGAAATACGTTTCTGGTGCAGTAACGATTCTCTTTTAATAGAGGGGTATTAATTATTAATGGAGGTTTACATGTAAAAATCACGATTTGATCATGAGGGACACCATATTGGAGGGCTCCTGTCTAATTTTGACCATCCAGGGCTGTTTACCATGCACCTACATGTAAGCATGTGGAAGTTCCTTGCGTTTCTTCCCGATGGGTAAGGATTATTATGGAGGAAGAACACGCTGGATAAGTTTTATTAATTTTTTTCTTTGCATCGAGGAATACTGTGAACACACTGTACCTCATTTCCGTTGTCCCTTCGCAGCATAGCAAAAATGTCAGTGATATTTTTGTGACTAACGTAGGCGATAGCAAGCAGGTTATGTTTGGCTTCTCGCGCAATTTCGTCGGCTACCTGCTCACAAAACTTGCACCTGACCGAAAGATATAATTGTGTGCTAATTAATGCTTAAGTGATCACGTCACTATAGTATATGAAAGCAGCATAACAATGTGCGAGCACTGTGGAAAATAAGATTGTTCTACGCAATGTTTATTTTATGCCAAATCTATTTACATCTGCCCCAAATTTTCTCGTTAGCTTGCAGTATTTCTAAAACGCAGAGTGATAACGTTTTAAGCACTGTTTCATCACCGCTCATAATTTTCTCGTGAAATCTACCTTATCTTTCCAAGCCCTGCGTCAAACAAAACGTGAAACGACCAATTTGCAGAACTTAATTAATTCAAAATCTTGTCTGCCGTTGTTCAAGTTTCTATTTAAAACAGTTAAAACAAAATATCACTTCTTATAATGACATCTATCGAATAAGTTATAGCACCAGTTTCATCCATATTCACTGTTTCAGTTTTTCTATATGTTGTTCTCTCTCTCTCTCTTTGAAAAAGTCTGCGCCAGTGACGCGTTATGAGCGAGCGAAATGCACATGGAGCCGCTGAGCTGTGCCCATGATGCATCTTACACCATGGCCGCGCCGGCTCATACACTTGACAGGAGTGGCTTTTCTGCTTAACGTGGACGCCACGACGGGCAATATGGCGGACCTATTAGGGTCGAAGCTCCTTATGGCGTAGCTTGTGCGTCCCTCGTAGTACGTAACCACCAGTGGCACATACCCGAAATAGCGGTCCTTACAATGTCTGCTGGATGGGGGCACTTGTATATGATGAATACATGATGAAAACATGTGAGATGGTTGTGCTTGAAGTTTTCACTAGACATATGGACGGACGAACAGACTGACACACGCACGGACGGACAGACAGAGGGATGGCCGCAAAAAGAGATGGACGGACAGACAGACGAATGAACAAACGGAGGGATGCACCAAGGATCACACAGATAGGCGGACGCAAGAACAAATGGACAGACAGACTGACGAACGCTGCGCCCCACCAATCATCATTCACTCCGTGGATGTGCTGTGATTCACTGAAGCCTGGACATGACAAACGTTATGGTCATCAACGCCGCATGTACTGTTGCCGTAAGCGTCGTCACCTGTACGGAAAAGCAGCAGCTTCATATGCTACGTTGCAGTTTTTTCGTTTCTCTGCTCGCGTAGGGAGCATGTGCAGTAACTCTAGTTCACATCGAGTGAGAGCACCACGCCATGGGTGGCTATTAGCGTCACAAAATGAGCGGGTGACAAAATACGCACAGGGGGCGAAACTTATACAAGGGTTTTGCATGCAGAAGGCACGGCGTGCATTATTACGGGACATGCCGTAGTGAGGGACTCCGTATTAACCTTGTTTTACCACCTGTGGTTCTCCGTGCTAGAGTTGAATATCAAGGAGCTTGCTTTGTATTCGTTGCATCAGTGTGCTGCTGCCGTGACCGAAATATAACGCGCTTTGCAGAAGAGCATGGCAGCACGGCCGGTATATTCTATATATAAACTCCATGGAGAATGAAGGAAGAAAGTTTTGAGGGGTCGTTTCTTCGTTTGACACGATGTTAGTGAAAAAAACATATAATGAAGCCAATGGGATTGCATATGGGGTGTTAATTGTACTGTTTTAAGTCTGTTGTAGTCATTGCGATATAGATGCGACGAAAGTAAAGTTGATGAAAGGACAACTTGCTACCAGCAGGAATCGAACCTTCAACCTTCAGAGCACGTGCCTAATAACGGCGGCCAGTCGCCTTCTCGTTCACATTACGGGCTGTTTGCGTGCATTTAAAACCTGTTAGTTTTACCCCTCCTCGGCTTCGTGATCAGCTGGTTTTCATTCACAGTGTATCACACGTTATACAGGTTATATATGTTTATTCTATTCACATGGAGTCATAACTATATATAAGCATAGAAATTGAAATTACGACTAAATGTGAAGAAGAAAAACCAAATGTTTTTCTTCCGCGCCGTTTCGTCACCATGGACAAACATCAAGGCGCGCACGAGAAAAGTCGATTCGCGATTCTCTTCGCTTCTACACTCGAAACCCGAACAAATCAGGTCACGGATTCAGATTAGCTCAAGCACGCAAACCCCGCACGTAGTCCCTCTCGGAGGAACGCGACAACATATTATTACGGAAAATTTCCAGAAGGCAATCGAAACAGCTCACGCGAACACACACACGCTCGTTATCTTTCCCTCGCCCTATACCGAAGATTTGTTCGCTCCGTGGCTCTTCAGCAACTGTCACTTTCTTTGTTTGAATTCGCCACGTCGTCTTCGAAGTGTTGATGTCGGAGCGAAGACGTTTAGACGTGAATGCTAACCGGCCTACTTTTCGTAGCAGTCCTCGTTCGTATCGTTTTCCATGACAACATTTTCGTAGCGACTGCTGCTGCCAAGTGGGCCATGGTTGCCGCTAACCCACCACGAGGCCCCAGGCGTCGGTGTAATTCCACGTGACGAATAGCTCGCGCTTGCGGTGACCGACGTATCTCTGACCAGGATCGCTGTGCTCGAATTTTGAATGAGTGCCGTACATCGTATTTGTCAACGAAATGAACTAGTGTGCGAAATGTTTATGCATATCTTGACCTACAGGTTAGCGCAAGGAAACAGTGAAGGGTAACACAGACCATATGTCAGTGAGGCCTGAATCCGCTGTGCATTCTACGTGACAGAAACGGTTGAACATCGTGAACCCTCTAAAATATTACTGACGCCATGCGCAACGCACATTGTACACGCGCCAAACGTTGTCGTATCCTAATGTAGAGTAATATCGATGACGCCGAGTCGATCGTTACCAGACGACTTCAATACCAAATGAAGGCGGGTGATATCGTTATTTATCGAGCCTTCCATAATTAAAATTGGCTTTTTACGAACAAAGCTGGTAGAGTGACAGGCTAGGAAAGACATTTATCCCGCGTTTGAATCGCGGACAAGGACAATTTAGTCTCCTACTGTGACTCTCCCTCTCTAAGAAGCCACATGTAATGGTGTCTGTTATTCTATCGTGGCCACAAACTGAGGCAAATGTGTTTCCTTTTCTTTTTTCTTCGCTTTTTTTCATTACCGTACATGTAGTGTTGGTTAGGTGAGGTGAGCGCACATTGCTGTGTTTACTGACGCTGCCTTGTTTGAGTAAGAGCAATAACGCCAACTCAATTGTTACGAGACGAATTTAATTCTGAAATTATCCAGTCTTGCACCTTTTGAAATGTGCTTTTTAGAATAAAAAAGTGGGTGGCGCAGATCCCACAACGTCTAAAGTTCGGCTGTATGATTTATGAAAACGTCAACTATGAATTTTTCAGCCCATCTAAAAGAAGAAGAAAAAATAAGGGGGGTGGGGGGTGGTAGGAGGTGTTGCTTGCGCAGCATTCACCGAGGAGATAACACTTGCCGGGTGCCTCGCTTCGTGACAAGCCGCCTTTCACAAAACCGTGAAACGGCGGGGTAAACTGGGGTGACGAGGAGCTGGCAATAAATAAAGCGTGGCAGGCGCGACGCCTCACTGAGAACTAGGTCTACGCGTACTGCAGAAGCCAGTGACAGGAGGCGCCCAGAGGCGCCGGGTCATTGTGACGGAAACAATCTGTCGAGGACGTCCGCGCGGATTTCCTGACAGCTATAGCTTTTTCTTGAAAGAGTTCGAAGCCTTAGGCGCTTGCATATCGTCAGTACAGATTTGAGACGCGTCTTTAGAAGCCGCTCCGTCACCCAGTAGGCGATCCAGTAGCGTCAGCTCAGTAGGCGAGCATGTGAGACCGAGAAAAAACACACTGCCAGGCCGTGAAAACCAGAATATTGCTGGCAGTATTTGAATAAAACGGTTTCTTTTGTTGTTGTTGTTGTTGTTGTTGTTGTTGTTGTTGTTGTTGTTGTTGTTGTTGTTGTTCAGCTGATAGGAAGAGCAGTGTTGTTTGCTGCAGGCGGATCAAGCCTTGCAAAGTGAAAACCTCAACGCAAACCAGGATGGTCTACAAAGAAGATAATTATTGATATGTGGGGTTTAACGTCCCAAAACTACCATATCATTATGAGAGACGCCGTAGTGGAGGGCTCCGGAAATTTCGACCACCTGGGGTTCTTGAACGTGCACCCAAACCTGAGCACACGAGCCTCAGCATTTTCGCCTCCATCGAAAATCTACAAAGAAGAGATGAGACAAGCACTGGTGCTGTCGTCCCGCCTCCTTGTGGTGCACCCTAGTTTTCGCTGAAGTGTTCACCTTAGAAGTTGCGTAATAACTAGGTGCAATGCCCCGCCGCGGTGGTCTAGTGGCTAAGGTACTCGGCTGCTGACCCGCACGTCGCGGGTTCGAATCCCGGCTGCGGCGGCTGCATTTTCGATGGAGGCGGAAATGTTGTAGACCCGTGTACTCAGATTTGGGTGCACGTTAAAGAACCCCAGGTGGTCGAAATTTCCGGAGCCCTCCACTACGGCGTCTCTCATAATCATATGGTGGTTTTGGGACGTTAAACCCCACATATCAATCAATCAATCATCAAATCAATAACTAGGTGCAACCGTAGTTTTATTGTAGACTTGCAAAGTTTGCCGGTCGTTTTTCCTTCCGAGCGCCATGGTTAGGCTTGTCCAACGCGGTAAAATCTCAACTTCACTGATATATTCCACGTTACAGAAAATTTCAAGATTGCTTCACCATATCTCACCCATCACACAACTTCCCATGATAAACATTATCTCGCTAACTTACAGCAAGATCAATGCTTTGAACATGAAAGTGTGGAAAGCGTGAAATGCATCTGTTATGGTAGATCTCCAATCAAGAGATGTAGACATGGTGAGAAGAACTTATCGGTGATGGCCTGCAAGAGAGGGGGCAATGCCCCTTTTGCATCGGCAGGGGAGGCAAGAGAGTCACTGCGCCACTCAAACCACAACCACGTTCCGAGCTTGTTACGTCACTGACTCACCCCGCCTGGACAGCTCTACGTCATCACCCCAAGGCCAAGAACACCATCAGTTATTCATGCCAATGGTGCAAGCTCGACGTGGCTACTTGATTATCTGGAATTCGACATTCAATGCTGCTAGCTCGTCAACATGTATAACAGGTTATGTGCAACGGCTGGTTTCGGTCTATATATCCCGGCGTGTAGAAGCGTCTGACTTCTCTGGAGGGCTGAGCAGCTGCTTGAGTTTGCAATATAGAAGCCAGCCGAATTACTGCATGGTTACGCCGTGCGTGTTCTGTATGCATTGCGAGGCTCGCGGTGGTTTCGCTTAGAAGCTGTTACTCAGAATGATTCAGTCTGATTCATACATTGCTATTATTGCAACATATTCTTTTTTGTCCTTAACTGTTCTTAACGTGGGCGCTCTCTTTCAAGGACTCTCGCGCTGGCTGCTTCGTGGAAAGCAGCTGCGATTTCCCGTCCGGTCTGCAATGAAGCGACAGTTGCGAGCGTTGGCCAGTAGCTTTCTCCTCTCCTTAACTCTTGCTCGTTAGTGGTCGGTGAAGCAGCTATTCTGCGGTCTGTGGTGATCTATCCTATTCAGAAGAGCCGTATAGTTACCGTCGTGCAATACGCCTGAAAAGAAACAAAAAAACCAAAGTAGCTTCTGCTGGTAATCTGACTATTGATAGCCGTGACAGAGTTCCAGTGGCAAATTATGTGCGGATTATATACGCAGTAGGGTGACACTCTCTTTTCTCGTGATTTTACATTTCTTATTTATTTATTTATTTATTTTTAACACATGTTCTTTGTAGAACTACGCCTCTTATCACCAACATGGTTATTTAACATTGCGGTCGTTTTCTTAAACTTCACCCTATCAAAAAGTATTTGTAATAATCTTGGGTTTACGCGTACTTCTAAGTTAGGGAGCACGTGTGTTACAAAGCATGTGCGGATTTGGTTTCCTAAAATTTATTTTCGCAACATGAATATTGCACGTGGCTTTTCATAAGTTGCGCGTAGGTGCGTTTTGGAAAGCCTAAAACACTGCTGAGTCACACTCACCGTTAGTTGTTTTCTTGAGTGGTGTTCTTACGTGCGCCACAAAGAAAAAAAAGTATATTGGACAACCGATTAGCGAAAAAGCCAAAGTTCCCCTTGCTCGGAGAGCATATAGGCTAAATATAACGTTCAGCCGGTCTTAGTGACGCAGTTTTTGATTAATAACGCTTCATTCATTAAAGATTCAGCAATTTACATTTGCAGTAAGGAGATGAGTACCAGCAGGGATTTTGTCTTGGGGGGTGTACACCCGCGGATGCATCGGGGCTGGGGGGACAAGGGGGATGTCAAAGCCCCCACCCCCCTCGAAAAGTTTTTAGTTTTGCGCGTGCATATAGAGGCAATTTTATTGCAAAAACATCTTGGGTGCCGCCATCTTGGACTATTAAATCGATGTTTTTATTATTTGTGCATCGCAACATAAATATGAGGTCACATAACATTGAATGTACCGACCGAATTATTTTCATGAATATGCGTCTACCGTAACACTGTTCATCAAGTTGTTAAATAAGCGAAACACAAAGATTAACATCTATAGTAACATAGTGACCCTCGAACCCAGCCACGCAAAATTGACTCTTGACCTCTTACTCCTTTCCCAAAAATGAATTTCGAATGCAGGGGCTAAACCCCTGCATTCGAAGACGTGAACACAGCAGTGCTCTGATTGCTTGAGTGTTCTCTTACTGCTGTCTGTTACACCGAGACAGCAAAACAAAAAAAAGGGCGAAAAGTAGGGCGAAAGGCCCAACGAAAAAAAAAAACAACTCAGAATACCGATGCGCTGATTCGGATTATTTCTTCACGAAGCCCACGCAAGATTAAACCACATCATAACATTTGTTCTCTCGGAAGATCATCGGAAGATTTTGGCTCTGATTTCTTCTTTATTGCCGAGCACAGCCTTCTGTCGTGGTTGTGACACCCCCCACGCCATCTGATACAAAGTTGCCGCCATGTCTCCGATCTTCGCAGCTTCCATAAGTTCTCCCGAACCTCTGCTCCTCCGCGACTCACCCGTTATCTGATCTCACCACTCGAAGTCGGAGCGAGGCACGACTTTGTAATCTTCTCGTTCGACGTCGGTAATAAGACCCGCCCCTGTTCGTAGCAGCCCTTATTCTTGCCTCTCCGCGTCAGTTCATAAATAAAGCTAAAGGGGGTACGACCGAATCAAGCGCTGAGACAAAGCTGCAGGCCGCCCGCGTGGCGGCTGTCCGAAGCTTATTTCTCGACTCGCCTCGTTTGTCTCCGCGCCTTGGGCGGTGGGGAGAGCGAGAGCCCGTTTCGAGGAACCCACGCCGAGGACGCATAGTGTCGAGCGACACAGCTCGCATAACTCCTCTGCCGCGCATCGTAGCATCTGTGCGAGAAGGGGGCCTTGATCGGGGAATAGAGCAACACCTTTGTCACCACAGTTGTCACGCTGGTGCACTTGAGTGCAGCATGGCCGTGGCGGTGCACCATCGCAATAGCTGAGAGGAACACGGAGTTCTCGGTGGAGCTTTTTAAATGCGCGATGTTCTTGTCCGTATCGGAGGGCTTATAACTAAGGGCAAAAACTGGGAGCCTTTCGAGGCGATCGAAGAAAAATCTGCAATGAGGAAGCTCCATACGTGCTGTTACTTATCCAAGTGATCCGGAAGAGGATGGGTGTGCTTGCTGTTTCAGTTTCCGGAATCGTGCGATTAACCAGGATAATCAGCTGTTCGAGGCAGCTCCACACTGGCCCTCATGCGAAGTAGTTAATATAGCAAACACGCAAACGAGAAAGCAGATAAAGATGAAAGATTGCCTATTTAAGGTGCAAATTTGAAATATTACCTATTTAAAGCAATACTGAGCGGCGCATTTTATGCCACATCATTCAATAAGTAGGGTGTCAAATAATTTATCATGGTTTCCGCGTGTCATCAGACTTGAACAATCACGGACCTGCCGTGAAACGCCCAGCTTCACTGCCACAAAAATGTGCTCGTGCATACTAATGCACTCTCTATCTATCTATCTATCTATCTATCTATCTATCTATCTATCTATCTATCTATCTATCTATCTATCTATCTAAATAATGGACTGGTGGTCTAGTCACTCATTACGTGCCCTTTCTATTCTCTATTTAGAACTCAGTCTATATATTTGTATAAAGTTACGATTAATCTCAACGTTATGAAGATGCTCTGCAGCCACAGCCATGTTCCAGAATCTCCATTTCCTTTCCTAACAAACTTTTTCTTTATGCTACCGTACATGACTTAGTTGTCTGTTTCCTTCCCTTTGCGTCTCTCATAATCATATTATGATTATGAGAGACGCATATTTCAATCAATTCAACCCCACATATCAATCAATTCTTGATTGATATGTGGGGTTTAACGTCCCAAAACCACCACATGATTATGAGAGACGCCGTAGGGGAGGGCTCCGGAAATTTTGACCACCTGGCGTCCTTTAACGGGCACATATCAATCATTCAATCCTTCTCTGTTCTTTATTATCATTTTTTATCTCAACAAAATTCTGTGCAATCGGAAGAAAAAATTTACAGCGGTTAGACTCAGCTATGACAGGATATACGTAGCGTCAGCTACGGACGGACGGGTGGACATAGAGACACACCAACAGACGGATGAGCACGTGAACATGTCACGCGGACGGATGGATGGACGAAGAGACAGATGGAAGGATAGACTGGACGGACGGGTGGACGGTCGGACTAACGAGCACGCTCACGTGAGTAAAGCTCCAGCCCACTAGTGACACGTCACTTCCAGGAGCTTGCGTGCCTTCTTCGCTCTCCAGGCAGTGAGCCGTGTGACGTCAGCGCTCCTCGAGCATGCGCAGCACGGCTCTTGATAAGCCACGCGACACTTCTGCAACCTCGGTCAGGAGTAGCTTTCGCTACAAAAACAACCAGAAAGCGACATGGAAGGTGGAAAGGAAGCGACTGGCGACGAACCGCTGGTGGTGAGCCTTTTCGTTACGTTAAACATCGCCTTTGAACATAAGGTTTTATACACAGCTGCCTATGTCAGAATGTGTGATGCGCTGCATCGAAGCTTTAGACACACCAGTGGCATCAACTCTGAATACGGGGAACTCCACACACAGCGCCGGCGCGTCGAAAGTGGGCACATTCTGTCAGCAAGAGCCTTGAAGACCCCGGCAGCGCCGGCGTTCTTTATTTTTCGAGGCGACGTCGAAAAGACGGGAGATAGAGAGAGAGGGGTTCCTGGCCCCACGCATGTTGCTTGCTGCACTGCCGAGGCCGAGATCACCGCATGCAAAGGAGGATGCGGCCGCTTTGTTAGCCTTGGCTTCTCTGTCAGCGCTCGAGCCCCGCTATTTCGGTTGACAGCGTCCTCCGCCACGCAAAGGGACGCAAGGACTCCCCCGCGTTGCATAGCGGAATCACCAGCGACGGGCGCGCGCTTTCGAGCACGTACGCATTCTGTAGAGTCGGTGCCTTGTTAGTTAACTCCAAAAGTGCGACGACCTGGAACAATGAGCGCAGAATGAAGAGAGTCAGTGGCCGTGGTTACCTGTGCAATGCTGTCCACTGAGCCAGGAACGTGGTGCCGTATTCTCTATACAGGGTTGTGATACGTTAGCTGCGGCTAATGCAAAAGCGGGGTAAAGCCAGGTCGGGTGATATGTTGAAACCAATGTAAAGATCGCTAAGATGCAGTGGTGTAGCCAGACTTTTTTTTTTCGGTGGTGGTATGGATGGGGCAGGGTTTTAACCATACTTCATGTATGTCCATGCGTGCTTTTGTATGTGGGCGTGTATATGCACGCGTGCAAAACTGAAATTCCTTAACGCCACCTCGTCTGCCCGGCTAGACCAGAGCCAGGCCCGAAGCCAGGGGGAGGGGGCTAGCTAAAGCTAAAAATAATAAACATAGGTGTTTTTCAAGCACTTCAACAAGTGCCCCTCCCCACGCCTCCTCAGCAAAAAAATTTTGGCTACGGACCTTGTATGAGCATCGAGTGACAACTTTTCTTTCTTTTTCTTCTTTTGTGGGCCACTGAAATCGTCATCAGCCCAGCGGTTTCTGTAACTCGTAACCCCACTATGCTAATTTATCCACATGTTCATTCTGAAACACGGCCACAACCACGCCCTCTGCTTAACGGAGAGCCAGAAGCAAACAACAGCCTCAGAAGTACTGCTCGCCGCTGCTACACAGGCTCTCTGTTCTTCCGCCTTGATTAAGTTGTGGCTTTTCCAGCACTCCGCGGGGGGCCTGTCTACACTATCGATCCCTTATGTAGCTAAACTGCTACACAGTTGCAGAGAGAGCTTCGACAACGTCGGCATCTCCCACAAGGACAACGAAGGCATGCAAACAAGGACATAAAGACGGGTACGGCTGCATTTTTCATTACTTCGCTCATTCGAGCTTGTCAAAGAGAAAGGGCGTAACAAACGACCTTTCGGCGCGAACTATAACACCTACACACACACGCCCACTTCGCCTCTCTCACTTTCGCTTGAGGTTATCGATGATCGAGGAAAACAGAGATCAGCCGGCGTAGTTGAAGGAGAAACGCGCAGTCAGCTGGAACGGCCGCACCGGCCAATTACCAATCGCAGCGAGCGCCAGCGCTTATAGACATGGCGTTCCTGGCAAACCTCGTTACAACGAAACAGCCGTTCGCAGGCGATGACCATCTGTAGGAGTCCGCAGCGAGTCTTTTTCGAAGTCGATTGGCCACCATATACGCCTTCCATCACCTGGCGAAGTTTCGATACGTGGAACCACACGTGGGCGCGCGCTAAATGGCCGTTGTCCTTTTTGCTTCACTACCGCTGCGGAAGTTCAACGCCACGCATGCATTAGGGACGGCCGTACGCTTACAGTAAACACTAAGTGAATTCGGCTTCCGTAGTAGAGATTCTCACGTACCTTACAATTTTGGATTTGTGGTAGGGCGTTCAGATTAAGTTGTTTCTGTTAGGGTGACCAGAAGGAAGGCTCTTCGTTCAGGTTCGCTACCTTACAGTGGCAAACAAAATCAAGAAAAACAGTAAAAAAAACATGAACGGTACCTCCTATATTGGGATCGGTATAACACGAAAGTGAAACATGTCTTCACAGAGGTAGTTGAGCGTTTATTGTGCATTGCTTCAGCAACACCAACAAATTGCCAAGCCGCATTAAAAATGGCAAGCAACTCGACACTTGCAGCGCACACCTCAAGCAGGAAGCACGCACGAAATTACCATACACAGGAACAGCGTGGACTAACAACTGTCACATCTCGCCCCTTCAAGCACGCTGTTCAAACAGAAGGAAAGGCGCTCGAAACGTGCGCACAAGTATGCAAAAGACAAGCGTGAAGAACTGTCAGCATTCTTCCTGCGTCGTGTGTCAGCAGCGCGCGCCTTTCAAAAACGCGCCCGCGGCAGCGAGCGAAGTGACCTTCCTCCTTTCCCGATTTACGAGCTTTAAAAGCACGCGTGCAGGAGAGACCCCGCTCCGTGGAGGTGGCGCTTCGTGGAGGTGACGACCTTTATAACGCACCCAACACGAGCCTGTCACGCCATCTCGCCACTGATAATGAAAACGCGTTAAAGTTTCGAAGCTCTGAGGACCACCGAACGGTGTATGGTGTACATATGATATATCACTTGCGGTTAGTGCTCCTGCTACACATCGAGAGGTTGCTGTTCCGATTTCGTGCAACAGATGTTTGCCTCGTCGTTCTTTTTTCTTTTTCGCACTCTGTTTTTACGTATTTTACATATTTTACGTATTCATGACGAAAATACGTCAGCGAAGTATGGTGGACCTCGGCATAAAACACTTTCCTGTTTAAATAAAAAAAACGAATACGGAAACACTCGAAGGGCGAGATAGACACCTCGAATAGAAACGTTCAAGTAATTTATTAAACAGGCTTCAAAAACGGAGCTTGTACATTTGTGCTCGATACGGCTGTAACATAGTCCTTCGCTATGTCATTAAGGTAGACAGTTTCACAGAATTGGACTGTCACCGCCTAACGGCCTGAATATTCTTTAGTGGCCCGGAAGCACGTCCAAATAAGCACCCCGAACTGTCAATATGAACAAGATACACATGAGGCTTTTGCGTTTTCTTTATACTACTTTTTGAGCGTATCTCATGAATTTATTTCTTTTACAGTCCGGGAACCGCAATTAGATCTAAACGCTTCCTTTTCTGGTAAGCAATGAAATCAGATTTCATCAGCCTTCAATTCCTGTGTGCGTGGGTGGGCGCACACACAAACTCACATACACACGCGCAACACACACGTGCGGATGGATGGATGGATGGATGGATGGATGGATGGATGGATGGATGGATGGATGGATGGATGGATGGATGGATGGATGGATGGATGGATGGATGGATGGATTGGATTGGATGGATGGATGGATTGGATTGGATTGGATTGGATTGGATTGGATTGGATTGGATGGCTGGATGGATGGATGGATGGATGGATGGATGGATGGATGGATGGATGGATGGATGGATGGATGGATGGATGGATGGATGGATGGACGGATGGATTTTTCACGCTTTAATATCACCTGTACAAGCTGCAATTTCCCTCGTTCACTTAAATCCAAGAAATTGAGTTGCTTCCAGAGCTGTAATGAAGCGATGCAGTTTAAATTCACGGCCGCAAAAAGTTATGGTCGTCTATGGCTGCGTTTCTACAAGCAAATGACCATTAGTCATTACTTGACCAATCACCTACACAAAACCGCAGTAGAGCAATCCCCCTCCCCCCTCCTACCGCTACCCCCATACACCACGCCTTGTCGCCTTCATCTTTTTTCTTTTTTTTACGGGGCCACTGCTTCGCACTCCCTTCCGGTCTACTTATTGTTCCTTCTGTGTGTTTGACTTCTTCGAGATCATTTGTTTGTGTCAGCGAAGCGCGATCGACGAAGTTTAGGAAAACGGGAAGCCGCTATGAAGTCTACTAAACTTGCAGAAGAACTGTCTTTTGAGCAAGAGAAATTGCTCCGCCGTGACAGTCAATGCCAGCTCACCACAGAAGAGCTGGAGCTTTTTCCTAACGAAGCGGAAGATTTATGGTTCAGGTATCAACTTCCCGAACAACTTCCGTTCTTTTAGAGGCGAAGCGGAAAGTGTTCCAGCGAAATAAACAGCTGTCCATACACTTTGAAGACAAGACGATGGTTATAGCGCGAGAACAGAACGACGACAAAAAGGCAAGAAGGAAGTCGTTCTCTTCTCACGCTATAACTATCTTCCTGTCATACCAACTATAGCCCGAACTGCCACGCTTTGAAGACAAGTTGTGTTTCGCTGTGAACTGTTAGATAGATAAAATTTTCAACTTAACAGGTGGGTACCCATTGATACGTCTTTCGCAATAGCGGAGAAAATACCAAAATGTACCGAATTGGCGTAACACTTATTCATCATCATCAGTTTGATTACGTCCACTGCAGGACAAAGGCTTCTCTTAAGTTCCGCCAGTCAACTTAGTCCTCTGCTTCATGCACCAATTTTATACCCGGCAAACTTTTCAATCTCATCTGCCCACCTATAGCTTTCTGTCTCCCCATAACCCACTTGCCTTCTCTGGAATCCAGTCAATTACCCTTAATGACCAGCGGTTATCCTACCAACGCGCTACATGCCCGGCCAATGTTCATTTCCTCTTCTTTATTTCAACTATGAAACCCCGGTTTGTTTCCTGATCCCCTCTGCTGTCTTCTTGTCTCTTAAGGTTACACCTATTATTTTCCTTTCCATCCCTCACTGCGTCGCCCTCAATTTAAGCTGAACCCACTTTGTAAGTCTCCAGGTTTCTGCTCCGTAGTCAAGTACCGGCAACATGCAGATGTTATATAGCTTCCTCTTGAGGGATGTATAGTGGCAATCTACCTGTCATAATTTGAGACATAATTGAGAGTGCTTGCCGAATGTGCTTCACCCCATTCTTATTCTTCTAGTTACAACAATCTCGTGGTTTCGCTTCGCGGTTATTACCTGTAACAAATAGACATAGTTTTTTTTAACTTAAGGTGCACTATAACCTATCTCGAAGCTTTGTTCACTTCCAAAGTTGTTGTTCATTACTTCCGTTTTCTGTAGATTAATTTTAAGACCTACTTTTTTCCTCTGCTTGTTTAACTTCGTGATCACGAGTTGCAAATTCGTCCCCTGAGTTATACTCAGCAATGCAATGTCGTCGGTGAAGCGCAGGTACTGAGGTACTCTTCATTAACTCTTATCCTTAACTATTCCCATTTGAGGCCTCGGACGACCTCCTGTAAGCACGCAGTAAATAGCATTGGGGAGATTGTATCCCTCTGCTTTACACCCTGCTTGATTGGTACTCTGTCGTTTTGTTTATGGAGCACTATGGTGGCCGTTTTTTTTCTCTTATTCATTTTTAACTCTCTCTTTCTCTTTCGAATAACGCGTTCGATGCTTTAATCACTGTCTCTTTCTCTTCAACACCCTATTCCCCAACCCCAGTGTAGGGTAGCATACCGGATACTAGCATCTGGTTAACCTCCCTGCCTTCCTTTTTTCTCGTTTCTCTCTCTCTAAGTTGGCCGTTGGTCCCCTTATTATTACTATTTTTTGTATACATAAAAAACACGATGACACAGAGGAAGTAGGGAGGAAACCGGCTGAAAACTGCCACTTATAGGGGCACAACGACACCGAATAACCTGGGCAATATTCACAAGAACGTGCTGTGCCAGAATTGTTCGTAAGAGACATTTAGCTACTCGTAGCGATAGTCATGTCATCAGCCAGGAAATTCTTTTATAAAGGGAGGAAGAGGGAGGGGCGTCTTATGGGGGGTATTTTAGCTACGTTTGTACTTTGGAGGACGGCAGCCGGAGGGGGGGGGGGAGTTCGGAAGAACGGTTTCGATCTCGTAATCCCACTGGGGCTGCCAATGTTATGAGTGAAGTCCACATATGCAATTGATTTATTGATTGAAGACACAGGCAGATATCATGTGTGAGCTATAGGCACTGTTGATTCGGCCCGTGAATTTTAGAGAGCAAATTCTTTCGACCGAAAAGCAAAAAGGTCCGCCTAAAAGTTCTGCTACGTTATTCAACACTGGGGATGGGGATCAAGAGTAAAGAGTCAGAAAGTGTTAACTATGAAGATTAAGGTGGTGAACAATCTTCAGAGTAATAAGACTGCTGAGTGCCTCATTTCCAGGTTGCTCAGGGATATATATTTCTTTGTTTTGCTCGCTACCACATCGTCGATATCTCATCTTAAGACGTTCCTCTAACAAAAAGGTTTGACGCCACAGTAGCTCATTTTATTCTTATTTCATTGCGTGTTTCATGAAGCGCATGTTGAACAGATGGGCCATTGGGCACTTTCGTACGCTTGCGTGAGATTTCTAGTCTTCAATATGCACGAATCGCTTTTATGGGTGCCCCTAACGACTACAAAGACTCATTTGTTGCAGTTGATTGCGTTTAAATGACGAGACTTAACAAGCACATTTCCTTTAAGTACACACAGCTCTGATCATTGGTCATTATAACTGCCTTACTTTTGAAGTTTACCCGCAGCAGTGCTCTTGTAGCTATGGTGCTTAACTGCTCGCCCGAAGGTTGAGGGGTCGATTCCCATCCGCGGCGGCCACATTTCGACGGAAGCAAAGTAGTAGAGCCACTACACGCTTAGATTTAGGCGCACGTTTAAGAACTTGGGTTGCCACATTCTTCCGAGGCCTCCACGTACAATGCCTCTCATAACTATATCTTGGTTTCGACATGTGAATACTCGGCAGTTATTTTTCATTATACTCGTTAGAGCAAATACATGAATAACAACGAAAGGGTTATCCACTTTGTGACTTGCTGCAGAGGTGCTACAGGTATCCTCTGACGTCGTGGCTCACGAAACTTGATATTAAAGAGAAGGGAAAAAATAGGCCTCGCAAGTAACGTAATCTGATAAGAGAGGGAGTAGGAAAACGAGAGCGGAGGAAAGTCGCGATAACGACGGTCTGCCCCCGCGTAGGCGCCACGCCGCGCTTCTCTGAAGGAGGTAAGATCCTTGTGCACTGATAAACAGGTCCAGACGACACTAGCTCGCAGAAAAAAAAAAGTCAGACGAAACGGCGTAGGAGGGGCGTGTACCGAAAGGCGAGGGCATATGGGGGTTTTCTTTTAAGCTGCGTGATGTGTCGCTGAACTCGCCTATCTCCTCGTCTTCGTCACCCCTCGAAGGACAACCGAAGACGAGACGGGCCAAGTCCCCCCTTCTTCAAGGTGTCCGGTGTCAAAACAGCGCTCGGCGCATGTCTGAGGGTCTGGTCACGGGACGAAACACCCGTATCTCAACGGCACGAAAAGAAAATGGAAGTTCTGACGAAATTGCGGCCGCCTTTTGCCAAACCATGGCGAAGAAGACGAAATATAGAAGCGAGAATGGAGATAGGGAAGATTATGCAAATCAGAGCTTCGTGGGCAGCGACTCCAAGTCGGCGAGCCCTCGCTTTCAAAGAAACAAAGTGCCGTTAGTTCTGAGCGGGCCGATAGATGTCACCACACGCCTCCTTTTAGTCTTTCAGCGCGGAAACCGAATGCTACATCTTACAGGGCCATTTAGTGCCGATGGTTGGCTGCACGACGATGCAACTGTTTACCGCTCTCATGTTTTCCCAACGTATGCATTCGTTTACTTTTTCCTTCATCCTCTTTTTCACGACTGCATTCTTACCTCCTAAGTTTTTTTTTTTATTTTTTTAGAGAGACAAAGGTTAGGACACGTTCTGTATTATGCATAGTACATCTAATATTAGACACAAGTGCAAACTATTTTACAGCAAAGGTGTCTATCAGGGAAACAATACGTGCTGCATTTCTAAGAAGTAAGGGAAGAATGAGCGAAGGGAGCAGAAGAAAGAAATGCAGGAAGGTCAACCAAACGAGCGTCCTGTTTAGGACGCCCCCCAGCCTCCCCTCAGTGTTCCCCCAGTGTTATCCCAGCGTCACCCAGTGTGCCTACAGCGCCCTACGCTGGGCGAAGGGCAATGATGGATTAAAAGTTCGAGAGAGAGAAATAATGTAACATAAAGAATATACACATGAGCTTAAATCACACTGCTGCCTCTTAAAATTTCAACTATTTCAATAATATTCGCAGAACTGCAGTAAGTGATACCCGTCTTCCTACTAAGTAGGAGGCAGTAGTGCTGCTATATTTCTCACCTGCCTTTGCTCTGCGGCTTCTTGTCAGTCCGCAGCAACGTGAATGCGCCGTGGTGAGGGAGCGGGCAAGGAAGCCTGCGCAAATGAACTTGTAGTAACAACAAAAAGTAATAAATAAAGCAAAAGAAGCCATGAGCGTCCACAGGGTTCCCTTTCAAGGGAAGGATGTGGAACGAAGGTTTATCGCAGAGTACCCACCCCTAGTAAGTCAATGCATGCAGCAGACTCTGCACCCCCCTTTTAGTTGATTAGAAGGAGAGGGGAGGGGGGCGGGGCTGCTGCCCCTTTTCGTGCGAACGCCTATGAAAGAAGCTGCATCTCTGGCAACAAATGCGAAAGCAATGCGAAAAGTGTCGTGAAAATTCACCTTCCCCTTCATTTGGTATGTACCATGTCCAGAGGAAAACAACAAGTATTTAAAAGCTACAGGGTCCTTGTCAAAAGATTCCATGCATTCCTATGACAGCAGGACCTGGGAGCTTTTTCGGACCCTGTACTAAACTCCACCGACGTGTCATGCAATGCGCGCAGCTAGTTCTTAGAGACTTGATACGGCACGCATAGTACGTACTTGTACCTAATTCCCGCGACCCTTCACAGACGTGGTGTCTTCTCAGCCATTACGCGCTTACACAGACACCCGGAGACTGGAGCCCACTGTTGCGGCATCTTGCATGTTTCACTGTTGAAGTTTATTGCATTAAGCATCATAACAATCAAAGAGACTTCGTGTAAGTTACACGAAGCTTTGCGTATACGCAATCACCTCGGGCTGCCGCTAAATGCGCATGCGCCACACGCGAACCCCTTGCAGTAAGCACGTATCCAAGCAGCCCAGAATTCGAAAACTCTCTACTATCGCAATCATCTCTTTTACGTACTTCCCTGCTTTGTACTCGCTGTTGCCAGCCCTTCATACACCGTGCAAGTTCGCAAAACGAGAAGTGGGAAGATCATATGGTCAACTGTCAAGGCTTCTCATCTTGTTCCCGAGTGCTCTGCAAATCTTTACATTTCTATAAGGAAAGCTGACGTAGCTTGGAACTATTTAATTTCCTAGTGAATCTTTATTTGTACATCACCCTTCTCCCACGCTTCCTTTCTTCTATATGGGAGACAGCCACGCGTCAGCCATACAGAAGTTCGGTAAAGTTTATTGTGATTCCCCGTAAAACTTTCATGCTTCCTTAGCACAACTTTCTTTTTTCTTTTTCTGAGCGGTTGCGCTGCGAAAAAACGGAAAGATTGTAACTGCGAATTAAAGGCGAGCCGTAGCTCTCGCCGTCCGTCGGCTTATCGGGAAGCCATCGAGCAGCGTCGCGGAAGGGAAAACCCGACGGGCAGTTTTCGCAGTCAGTCCGCGCCTCGTGAGGCCGAACAAGTACCATCGTCTTGTTCGTTTCCTCCTGCCTCTTGCTCTTACCCCTCTCTACTTAACTGGAGCTGTGGGAAAAGTTGAGACAATGAAACGAAATAAAAAAAAGAAAAGTTGCTGCAATTGAGCAGCCCCAATGTTCAAGTTTGCAAGAGAGAAGCGAGAGCAGAGGGGAAAAAAACTGCTGGGCTTAAAATGGCAGGTGTATTTCACAAACGCTCCATACTTGCTGCCTCTTCCCTCTCCATCAATTGCCAGTTGTGCGGCCGCTGGATATTTTTTTCTTTTATTCAGCGGCCGTACCAGTTGCAACAACTAATTGAACCGCAGCAGTGGCTGCATGCTTAGAGCGTCCACTTCCAATGCAGAAGGTGCCGGGTTCGATTCCCACTGCCAACCGGGAACCCCCTGGTTTTTCCCAATGGATACAGGAGCGCACCGACTTGGCGCTCGGTTGTGTCTGGGTGCTCATCGCGAAAGGTAGCCCCACAAAGTTCTGCGAAGGCCCCTGAGCGTACCTTAACCCAACACAGCCTTGGTGAAATAGTTGAGCATCCGCCGCTGCTGTGGGAGGCACAGAAGTGCTGCCGCCAAGTACCTACTGGGTGAAATAGGTACAAGCGCACTTACGGCCTGGTTTTCGGCAGAACGAAGTTGTAGTCGCTTGGTAGGGCACCTACCTCGTGAGAAATTGGTGGCATGGGACCACCAGACCTAAAATTAAGGTGATTCTTTTTTTTCTGCAGCAAGGTGTCCCAGAAGATCCCTGCATTGACTGCCACTTCCAATGCAAGGCTATAGCGAGTTCATGAGTGCGCCGCAATGCGATTCGCACTTAAGGCCTTCTTCGCGAACGTCTTCATAGCGCACTGCAGCGTGGTATTCTGCGACAGTCCTCACGACCGTTAATTCAGCGTGCTCTGATTGGCTGTATCTCGGAGAGCCAGCGGACCGGCGCCAATCACGACCGCTGATTCAGATCTCTATCCAATCAGCGCACGCTGAAACGACAAGTTACTTACCGTGCTCTAATAGAATGATTCCAGGGATGAGCATTGGCTAACCGTGAAAACAAGTTAAAAGTAGCGAAGAGAAAGCATGATACGCGGTGGTTCCCAAAAGACAACCAGAAACTTGATAACTGTTGTTCAAATCCCATCGTTGCCGTGAGCCCTATCTACTCACTTTCAGCATTATCATCAGCCTTCTTTGTATTCACGTTTACATGCGTGTCTACTCGCACGTATTCGAATGTGCTATCGTTCTTACAACATTTTGTTATTTATCTATAAAAGACGTGAGTTACGTAGGGCGATGCCTAAGATAACTCTGCCAACTCTTCTGAGGAAGTTGTTGATTAATATACCTTACTTTGTCAACCCTTCAAATAATAATGTCTTTACTCGTTTGCAACCAGTCATAACTGGTATTACAATGCACTATATCAAAAGGCGCCAGGAATAGCACATATCACGTGAGATATTGGTGTTAAAGAGGATTGACACCATGGTCCAAAAAAAACTTATTCTAGTCTAACGGACTCGTGAGACGACTTACTTGGACTCACTCAGACTCAGATCAAGCCGTGAGTCTGAGTCTGAGTGAGTTCAGGTGAGTAATGTTTTTAGTGAGTTTGTGTCCGAGTGTGTCCGGCTGAAGAAAATTTCCGTGAAAGTGAGTCAGTCCTGCTTAGGAAGCTTTTTGTGAGTACGAGACCGAGTGAGTCCAAACCACAAATATTTTTAGGTGAGCCTGAGTGAGTTTCGCTTTTTTTTTTGGTCGATCTATGGTCGTGATCTTAAGCTCGCGTGAAGAAAATGTGATAGTTCTTTCGCATTGTTATTCCTTAGCTTTAGTGAGGCTACTGTGTAATGTTAGCAGACTAAGCATGGCACGGGCACGTGCCCCCCTTCTCCTTATATATCTAGAAGTGCTTATGGTCCATACACTACTCTTCGTTAATCACGGTTATGGACCAGTTACCAGCTGTATGACGTCATTGTGTAGGCACTAACAGCTCCGAGGAGAGTGAGGATGAACGTCTGTTTGAAAATATAGGGCGGCCGAGAAAAGGGCAACTTGGTGCCCTGCTTTAGCGCTTTTCATTCTGCGCAAGACTGCAATATTTAGCTGATCTGCCCATAGCAGTGCCTGCTTACCGCCGGACATGTTTTTTCACCGATCCCGATTGGTGGTACATGACGCCTTTAAGAAACACTCTGCAAGTGAAGTCAACACAGAGCCACAACAGGTGGCTCGCAGATTCAAACCAAGCCAAGATCATTGTAGGACATGTATGTAAACATGCTCTAACTGACTTAAAATATCTGCTGAACGAGAGCGAACGGGAAATAGCACTTCACCCTGTTCACTTTTAACTCTGCCTAAAGCTAAACGGTTAGCAACTAATCTTCGTTTGATCTTGGGTATTTGGTATTTTGAGACAACACTCGTATGTTATCGAAAAGTGCTTGCTTGTTCTTTCTTCTTCCTTCTCTCTCTCTGTATTCCCTTTCTCTGTAACAAATATTTCTGAATTCGCTTTTCGCATACCGACAATACTAGAAGAACGTTTTTACGAATACAAACAAACGCATTCTTGCGCAGAAAGTCAAAGCGGAACGAAGGCTACACATTTTATTTATATAAATGAAGGTCATCAGAGTAAAAATGTAAGTTGTTTTGCCCTTCCACGTTTTCTATAAAGAGAACGACGGGGCGTTCTTTAAACACATTCGCCATACTCCAACTGTGAACCAATTTATAGGGCACCGTATGCTGCATTTCGATCTCATCTGTACAGGCAATGCTTTCGCACAATTGTAACATGCAAGGGCACGCATTTGGGCTGCACAGTTCATGATTTGCATCTTGGAAAAAGCGCACAGAATACGGGTTGAGTAAAGGGCTCAAACTATTGCGCAGGTAACCGAATGTGTTGTATTCTTTCAGTCAGCACATACATATACGCTCCCCCACGAGCTCAACGAACTGTGGTCAATCGAGATAGTGGCGATTGATAAACGTATATATGTTGGCTGAAAGATTAAGACACATCTGGTTGTTAAACAGCGCAGCGGTGCAGCCTGGTTAGCCTCCCTGTCTTTCCTTTTATTTTCTCGTTCTCTTCTCTACACCACTGTCGCAATGATTCACTACTAATTGAGATAGTGGTGGAGTATATATATATTTTGATGCAAGAACAAAACGCATTTGGTTACAGATGGCCCCATAGTTTGTGTCATTTCGTCATCCTTCGTTCCTGCGCTCTTTTCCTAGTGCATGGTAGGGCGTCTTACCCTGCGCCATGGCAGTTCTTGTTCTAGAACAGCTAAAGAAAGTGGGTGCGCCTTCAGGTTTTTTTTTTTAGGTACTTGTTCGCTCACAGCATTCCGTGGAGACAGCGAGTGATGAGGTTGGGAGAACGCGTTGCGTCAAACCGCCTGGAGCCTGATGCAAGAAAACATTGGCTTTTCGCAATTAGTTGCTCCGAGCTGTCTCGCAACTTCTGCTAGCGCGTCTCTTTTCGACCGGGTGACGTAAATGGAGTCCCGGCCGCGTCCGCCGACGAGTCGGCTGTCGGGTAGAGCGAGCTTCCATTGCCGCCGATGGCCATTCTGTACATGCACAGGTGGTGAAATGCCGGACTAACGCAAGATCTGTTGCGACACGCTTGTAAAAGCGGGCAGAGGAAATGGAGGTTGCTTTTCGACAAACCTGCTTGTATAATGTGTTGTTGCCCAAGATGTTAGTGTCCTGATAGTTAAGCTACTGGTACAACAACACCTACAGCGACACCATTGTTGCATAAACATGCATTGTTTCGTTCATGAGTGGACGAAGCCATAGACGTGAGTGCAGAGAGTAGAAGGGGGAGGGTCGTTTTTCTTCAAATCATGAAAAGGGGTGCCACGTCAGCCCAATATTTTTATTAAGGGGACTATTGCGCATTGTCACGGTGCACAAAGAACCCTGACGTTGTATTCCAAGAATGGTTTCCGTCCCATATTTATGCCGGTAAAGCCGGTGACCGAAGGCAGGTCGTTGTAAGCAGCATGTCACTTCTTCACTTTCACATCTGCGTCCATTGGGAAGCGTGTTTTTTGATGAATTCGTCCAATGGGGTAAGGGGGGGGGGGGTCTACGGTGAAATCTCCTGCCTCCAGTGTGAAACCTATGGATGAAGCGGTGGCGTCCATGGCTCCAGATGAAGTGTTGCACTGTCAGCTTATTCTTCTCTCCATAAATAGAGCGAATTTCAGGTGGACTTGAGGTCTATACAAACACAAAAGCTCTAGTTGGGGGGAATTCATCATGAAAGAAGGTAAAGTGAGGAAATGATGACACGCCGATTGTTCTTCTGTTTTGAGAACAGCGCTAGGACAGGACACCAAATAGCAGCCACAAATGTCCCATCCTAGTGCTCTTTTTGAATTTCGGTAGGAACAAACAAGCCGGTGTCAATACATTTGTTATCTAATTGTGTTCGCACGTTTTACTTTCTTTCACCATGAGCCTAGCCTGCTTGGTCAGCTCATTGAAGATAATGTGAGTGAGTGAGTGAGTGAGTGAGTGAGTGAGTGAGTGAGTGAGTGAGTGAGTGAGTGAGTGAGTGTATTATTACTCGAGCGGCGAACGAGTCCTGCTCAACTCCGCTCTAAGGGCTTCTCACCGCGTCGCACAACGAAACGTCCCCACCCCTTTTTCTACGTCATTCGTTATCACCAGGTAACCTGCAAGGGGCACGTAACATGCAAAAAACGTGCCGTGTGGAGGAAACGCCTACGGTGGCCAAACTTGTGCCCGCTCAGCGATGCCGTTGTGTCGCACGTGCAGAGCTGATAACTTTGTCTCTGCTATCAGCGCGCCCCGAGTGGAGCATGGAAACAAGATCGTAGCTGAGGCGAGTCCTTTGTTGGCACTTTTTCCCGATCTCGGTGTGTGGAGATAAGAAGCGACCTGGTAACGACACTATAGGGTGGCTTCCAGGAAAGACCGGCTCATGTCAAAGCACTGAAGCTTGTGATGGCTGATGATACACAATTAAGAAAAAAGAAGTCACGTTTCCCGCGCACTGCATATCACTCCCAGTGTTGGCTAAAGTTAGTTCGCAGGTCGAGAGCGAAGTCAATAAGAAAAAGCAATCAAATAGTGTAATCATTTCATCTCACGTGGAGAAACCACGATACAAGTATAAGGAAAGCCGTGGCGGGAAATTCCACATTACATTTTGCGCAATGGAGATATATAATGTCTATTTAAGTGTACGGTCTCCTATAATGCTGACCGTTCTCACATTTCACCCTTGTAGAAATTCAGCGAGAACTGTCCATCTCCAACGCACTGTTCAGACTGACTTGGTCCTACAGAATGATTCGTTTTTATTTTTAAACCGTATATACTTACGAACCTTGAGGCAACATGTCCTGCCAGGTCATTCAATGTTCTTCGCAAGCGGCACCATCATGGTTTCACCATCGGCAAGATTTTGGGTGCATGTAACTGCACACACAAGTTAATGCAACGAATGTGCTCCATTGATTAAGACACGGATGTGACTCACCGTCCGTGATGTTAGGCACACAACTGCAGTTTTGTCGACGGCATGAGTGACATTTCTCTCCTTCTCTCTCTCTCTAACTTTTATTCCCCTTACCCTCTCCCCAGTGCAAGATAGCCTACCAGGCTCAGCCGTGTTTAACCTCCCTGCCTTTTTTTCATCTTTATTCTCTCCCTTTCTCTCTTAACGAATGCATATTGCCCAATCAACTTATAAGCTGTGCAACAACAGGTTCGTGTATTTATTATACCTTTAGAGTTCTTTTGAAATGCGAAGCATTTCTTAGCGAACTTCAGCGACTTTGAGCGTGTCTATCTATCTATCTATCTATCTATCTATCTATCTATCTATCTATCTATCTATCTATCTATCTAGCCGCCTACGACCTTTAGTTCTCCTGGCCGTTTAGATAATAGTATCGATACCAAACTTGGTGTGGCATAACATAACTGTATGAAGAACATATTTGGGGAGTAATCAATGAAAACCGTGATATTTATGTCATTAATGCCATGATTTACATTTCTTGATTCTCAGCTATTGCGGTGGTTTCGTTCACATGGCATGTTGCAAAACTGGTATGGTATGGCATGGTTGCATGGCGAACACAAACGACAGACCCTAACATGAAAATCATGACATGCGTGTCATGTAACAACATGACTACATGCCACGTTCATAATGCGCTCGCAACCGTTTTGCTAGCGTCACATATACCAAGTTTGGTATTACATTACGTGAATGGATGACCAAGGTATGACAGTGGTGCAAACATGATAAATATGAAATGCGTGTCATGTAACAACACGACTACATGCTACACTCATGATGCGCTCGCGGCCGTTTTGCTATAGCTTCACATGTACTAAACTTGGTATTACGTGACGTGAACGGACGACATAGGTAAATGACACATCCAAACATGATAATCACGACATGCGTGTCATGTAACAACATGACTACATCCCACACTGATGCGCTCGCGGCCGTTTCGCTAGCTTCACATATGCGAAATTTGGTATGACGTGACGCCAATGGATAACGAAGGTATGTGACTGGTAATCATGAGATGTGTGTCATGTGAAAACATAACTACATGCCACAATGAAGGCGCATATTGAATTCGGCGTGATGCGGTGTGCGTGCTCGCCGGCGTTCATTTCGTCGCGTCACGCCGGCGTTGCCACGCCAGACACCGGTTCTGCCTTATGCCTAGTTCACACTGAAACATCCGCTTTCTACAGCGACCGAAATTCCCCTGTCGCCGAAACACAGCGTCGTTCGCACTGGACGCGCCCCGCGCCGCCGAATATGCCATCTACTACGGGGCGAACGCGGGATGGATGCGCTGTAACCCGGTTGTTGTCGCGGCTCGCAAACGCTACTACGCTATCCAGTGGTGCATACTTCGACGATTCTCGTACGCAAGAAGCAAGAAAAGACAGTAATGCTTACTTTGCTGGCAAGTGGCTGTCTTGTAATGCACGAATAGCAGAAAAACCACCGACGCCAGCGGCGTTGGTGGGTTCGTTTTGCTTTGCAAGACCGCAACAAGCTCGGTCACGCCAACAGCAAGCTCGGTCACCTCTTTCACGAAATACGGAGGCGAAGTAGGCACAGAGTAGGTTAAAGTCCCGTTGGTTTCAACATTCAGTTACGTGCACTGCAGCATAACAAGTAAGTAGGGCTTGGCCGCCATTTTTCAAAATTCCTTGACTAGCGCTCCTATTGGTCCGCGGTGACTGATTCCGCGGCAGACGCCGCAAAAATCGGTCCGAGAGCGATCGGCACAGAAAGGGCCCTTTCGGCGGATCTCGCCGCCGCCGAACAGGATTCGGAGCACTTTCGGCGGCCGGAATGCTCAGTGTGAACGCGGCCTTATAGACGCAGGCGCGCGCCGCGCTGAGATGCTTTGACGCATGCGGGTTTCAGCGCGTCCAGCGTCCCTCCGTCACGAAAAGAGGGAGACGCAGTTTTGTCTGGGTAACGCATCGGCGCGAAATGCAGCATGTCCCATGCTGCATTTCGCGCCGGTTGCCGTCGGGCCGCGCCGACGGACGCTGGTCGCGCCTGGCGACAGACTATAGAGTGCTCGCATTTTGCTAACGTAGCGTCGCTGTGCCAAGCGTGCGCGCTCGTCAACGCTACATTGGAGTATATTGGGCCCTTCATGATGCGCTCGCAGCCGTTTTGCTAGCTTCACATATACCGAATTTGGTGTTACGTTACGTCAATGGATGACGAAATATATGACTGGTGCAAACATGATAATCCTGACATGCGTGTCATGTAAGAACATGACAACATTCACGCTCATAGCATGTTCGCTAGCTCCACATATACTAAATTCGGTATCACGTGGCGTGAATAGATGACGAAGGTAAACGACCCATCCAAACATGATAATCATGACACGGAAGTCATGTACGGCATCATTTACCTCCACTTCGTAACGTTGTGCTGATTGTAAAGTGACATATCAACATTTCTCATTCGTGGTTCGTATATCATCGATTTCCACTGTACGTGGGATCTGCCTTTTTTTTTTTTCACGTCTCTCACCAAGCAGCTTTACGAGACTACGTTCTCACGTGGATTGTTTACCCACTTTTATTTCATCTTCGACGAATAACACATTAGGAGAGAGAACTCTTTATTGAAATGCAGAGAATTCAGCCAGTATATATAAATCGCTGACTTGCTACTCTGCGTGGGGAAGGGGATTGAGGATTGAATGTACGAAAAGGGAGAGAGAGAAAGAAAAAGACAAAATGTAAAGATAGAAGATAGAATAAAAAAGAGAAAGGTAAAGGCGACGTCTTTGACCATTGAATGAGGACGCGCGTTAATAGTTTTTTCGTGGTGTCAAGCTACAGCTAGAGTTTGTCTGGCTGACCGATGCTGTCCAAGCGTGTGAAGAAAAGTTTCAGAACACGTCTCAGTAAAGTGGGGCAGGCTATAACACAGCGAATTATCCTAGTGACCCCATTCACGTGTTAATTATTTTTTCTCTCCTAAATAAAATGCGTTTACCAACGCGCTCTGTCTACGTTATCCCCCCAAAAATCATCACTCACGCAGGCACGTTCCCAGATTGCTTATCCAGCAAGAAATCTTTTGTTTGTTTATTTAATTATTTTGATATACGTATCGTTCAAGTGGATGTCACTGAAGCGGTACGCTGGGGCGGTATTCTCGTGCGATGACTTTCTACGATATTTTCATTTGCGCGAAATTTCCCGTGAACACAGCACAGCACCAGATGCTTCGACATTCACATACCAAGGCCGACGGTTCTGATTCACCGTCTCGTCACAGTTGGCAAAGTGCCCGACCAACGGGGGAAGTAGGCGATGCATGAGTCTGACGCTATCTTCGAGAAAGTGAAAGCGGTGGATACGGTGGATATTCTGGGGCTCTTTCTATGAACGGTTCCTACAGTGAACCGTGAATGGTTTGAATCAGTTATTTAAAGACGGAAGAGCGATTTCAGCAAATCATGCGAGGGCAGACTGAATTCGGTCACTGCTTGAAATTTTATGAGATAGCAAGGCTATGGGTTTGTCGAACTCGGCTCTGATGTCAAAACCTTTTAAAGGTGGTATTTTGAATAAAAAAAGAGGCTCTGACCACCCTGTGAGCATATCTAAGCTGACAGTACAGTGAATTGGACAAAGCGGTGGTTGTTAATAATAATATCGGAGGTTTAACGTCCCGAAACCACCATATGATTATGAGAGACGTCGTATAGTGGAGGGCTCCGGAAATTTCGACCACCTGGGGTTCTTTAACGTGCACCCAAATGTGAGCACACGGGCCTACAGTATTTTCACCTCCATCGAAAATGCAGCAGCTACAGCCGGGATTCAAAACCGCACCTTTCGGGTCAGCAGCCGAGTGCCTTAGCCACTCGATCACCAGGCGGGGTAAAAGTCGTTGCTACGACCGCAGTATCGGGCATCGCAAGCTAGATGACCAAAACTCACTAAGCCAGGTTAGGTCAACGTAGAAATATATAGATATCCCGTGTGCACCAAGTTTTTTATGTTTCTATTGTTGATTTAGGCGTAAACATTACCACACAGTGCGGCACACTGTCAGACAGAACAGCGAGTTCATTACAGAAAACTTAATTTTTTAACCCCTATCAATGAAAATCATCTGATTTGTACTATCAGACTGACTCTTACACATTCAGAGTTTGGCCTCACATCCTTGCGCCATACATCAACGGTAATCGATGACAAAAACAAAACAGGGCGTTCACTTTAAGAGTAGTCAAGACAGGACCGTATACATATAGCATATTTTTAAGTACACTGCTAATGGCATTCGGAAGACAGTGACCCTATACGCTTAGTAAGGCTACTTTACAAGGCAGTGGAGTAGCCAGAGGGTCGGGTTTGAAAGCCCCCTCCCCAACGAACTTTCTTTATGTTTTGAATTGGTAAATATATACGCGAACACATACAATCACACGTGCGAACACGCATAAGCACAGTAAGGGCAATGTTAAAGACTTTCTATACCGCTGCAAAAAAAAAAAGGGGGGGGGGTATTTTAAAAGAAAAGAAGATGAAAGTGGTCCCCGTAACTGTTTATCAGGGGGAGGACACGTCACCAGTAGCTCACGAGCGATGGGGGGTAGAGAAGGGATTAAAGGATAGGATTAAAAGGTAAAAAGACCTTTTGTTCGAAGTTAGCTCAGTGTTTCGTCATGTGTCTCCCTCCCTGAGCCCTCGTTCATTGCTGCACTATATCGCAAAGAGATAATGATACACCAACAATCCCACATGCCCTTACCGATTACATGATGGGGGCCGGACTAACTTCCTCCTACGCGTGCTTCACCCCCGAGAAAGATTTCTAGGTACGCCCCGGCAGTAAGGCACTGTTATCGTATGCTCATGGTATGAGTGTATCGCCCTTAGCGCACTTCTCTGCGGACGTCCGCGTAGGGAACTGGAGCTTTCAATCGGCGCCGGCAAAAACAAGGCTTCCGGTCGTCGACGTGCCCCGCCGTACACGTCTGACGCGCACGGACCTTGAAGGCACGCCGAAACGCTCGACGCCGTCGGAGGATTGAGTGCCTCCATTTTTTTTTTTTTCCATTTCCGAGAACACGAGAGCGCGCCGACGACACTGTGTAAGGCAACGCTGGAAAAGTACCGCGCGACCGTGGTAGTACAGAGAGTGGCGGCAGCAGCACGGCTGCCGATTGCAGTCCGTTGCCGCCATGCAGCTGCTAATGATCCAGCCCGAACGTGCGTCTTGCCCCACAAGTGCTGGCAGCGATGCGCTACGCGTACAACTATACTCGGCGGCAACTTTTCTAGACAGCACAGGGGGAACTGCAGAACCGAAACGCATGTCTTTGGACTGCGCCCAAATTTGATGTTTTGAGTTTACCGATAGTTTGGACGTTTTGCCTTGCTGGAATAAATGCTGCTTTATTTATTATGATACTCGGACATGGATGGTTGTGTCATAGTACGTAAAATGCAGTTACTGTTAGATTTGCGAGATTACCTTCCTTTTCTGTCCATTTCTTAGCCGGCACCACCTTTTCAGCCCACCCATTTTCAGAACAAGGCGTCCATGACGTAGTGGGCAACGGTTATAGAACCTGTTCTATTTATACGTTGAATAGTGGGTCAGTTTGTGGCCGCAAACGCACTGTTTAGTTCTCCCGGAAAATTATACTCGTGATATAGCACTAAATGTACGCTAACCCAACCAAATTTTCCTCCCACTGACACTCTCGTGCACATATTTTCTGAACACGTCAACTATTGCAGCGAGCGAAACCACAATCAGCCGCAAGCTTCCGTACTACTTGCGTAACAAGCCCCGTCGTGGTGGTCTAGTGGCTAAGGTACTCGGATGCTGGCCCGCAGGTCACGGGATGGAATCCAGGCTGCGGCGGCTGCATTTCCGATGGAGGCGTGAATGTTTGTAGACCCGTGTGCTCAGATTTGGGTGCACGTTAAAGAACTCCAGGTGGTTGAAACTTCCGGAGCCCTCCACTACGGCGTTTCTCATAATAATATGGTGGTTTTCGGGCGTTATACCAAACAAATCTATCAATCAATCAATCAATCAAATACTTGCGTAACAACGCGAATGTACGGAAGCCCTGCCGCTGTTGCCTCCGCTGCAATGTCAATTGATGAGTTGTCGCCGAATATACCCAGAGCTGCCAGACACGGCCAATCAAACGAGAAATTATTCTCAATAATCCTAAATTAAGCGGCGTGACTCTTACGAAGAGACTCAAAACATTCGGAAGTTCAAGTTTTCTCAGTCTTGAAACCATGTTTTAAAATAATAATCGAAAAGCAGTTCAAACACATTGTAAAACTGTCGAACTGTGAACGAGCGTAAATATTTACTTTCTAGCAGTCTAAAAGATCACATATTTGATCACTGCAGCTACAGAGAGTCTTCTACAAACGCGCTATGAGCGAACTGAAGTAACTACAATGAAATAGAAACGCGTGCAAGTCCCCAAAACACTGCAAGCGACTGGATGATAAAGGAAGACCCGATCCGCCTAATATAGGCAGAACTGGCCACAACACCACCGTGAAGGCGCTTGAATTACAAAGTGAAGTGAAGTGCCCGACAGTTTGAAATTCCCAGAAGCGATACGAAGAGCCAAAAACTGAAGTACCCGGAAGTTCCCGGCTAAGATTTGAAGCGCCCGGAAATTTTAGCATAGAACAATGATAGAGGATTAGGTTACAAGTTTCGAATTGCTCGAACCAAATAAGTGGGTTTATTTCAAGGCTCTTCGGAATTAACTCTATTCTTTCTTCAGAGGTGGCGATAGTGGAGACTTCGAAGCGCTGCCTTTCACGTTGTTTCACGGGTGGTGTGAGAAGGAAGGACGAAGGCGTGCCTTTTCTGGTTGCGAAAGCGTTGACAGTGTTGCGATTTTCTTTAGTTGCGTGAAACTTCTGAGCTGGGAGATTATTATCCGAAGGCAATTCCAAAATGTTTAGCTTTAGGATTGGATTAGTCCGTATTGTTAGTGTAGCTGTTACAGTCCTCGGCTGCCGATCCGAAGGGTGTCTGTGTCTGCGCACTGCATGTGAAATGACACCAAACCTTAGTTGGATCCAAGTGAACGTCAGTATGCGTGTCACCTACTCTCGTCCGTTCATGTTTTGCCAAGTTGTTACAATTTTTCTTTATGAGATATTCCTGGTGATAAACGATTTTTTTTAGCAGGATAGATAACTTTTCTCACAACTCTGAATGTTCTCTCTCCTTGCTCCGAAATCGTTAATCTACCTCTTTCCCTTCCATTTCTCTTAGCTGCTCTTCTAGCGTCGGTGCTCCTTGCGCATGTGCGCGGATATCCGGGACAATGGCTGCAGCAACAAGGACAAGAGCATTAAAGACTATGACGGTGATAGCAAAGTAAAAAAAAAGAACTGGCAAACTTTGGACCACGCAATATTGTGCGTTAATAAAGGTTCACTAATGAGCCGACAACGCATTCTATATACACGTTACCTTCTTTTCCGGGACCAAAACACAATACCTGAAGAAAGATCTTCCACGTGTACAACACCAGCTTTGCATTATGTGCAGGTCAGCGTAGCGGAATGAAGATGAATTTGGCGCACAGTTACTCGATGCCGAAGGGTCGAGGCGGCCAGATTATGCAGTGCCGATGATTAAAGTGGCTTTCAATGCACTCGGTATATTGAAGCGGCTGTAACATGATGAAAACGCGCAAATAGCATCATCGAGTAGACCACTACTTATCAAAAACAGGTTGTAATATCGAAAAGTACATGAACATACAGGTAACAACTAATGGATAAAACGGCGCGACATTGGGGAGCGCACATTTCTGAGCGTCCCATTTCGTATCTGTGTTTGGGAGAAGTTGTTAACGATTTAGAGTACCTGGTACTCAACTATATATGTAATAAACATATAGTTCCACACTGTAACAGCGCCTGATTTAAGCGTATACAGTGTTTCATTTCTACCGATAACACCTGACCCTTTACGCAGAATGCTACGGTTCTGACCTACAAAGTGCCCTAACTCGACTGTGCTCACGGAGCGTCATCGCTTGTAGACTTAGCTATAATTCATGTAACGACCATATTATTAATCTCACCGCATTGATCATCAACACACAGATAGAATTGGTGCGTGTAACACTACGTGTTTTTCTTTTTTTTTTCTAAATCACTCATATCTCATTCATCACGCGTGATTGCAATGACACTCCGGCTGATATTGTTACCATTATTAGCGAGAACTTTCGTAAATCATTACACAACATTTTACAGTAACAAGCCCTTGTATGAACCGATGTCACTTACCTATTTTATCGCATAATATTAATGCTGCACCTGTCAATTATATTGTCACGGGGGTGAGAGAATGAATGCAATAAATATATTTACAAAATATACAGGGAGAGTCAGAGGCAGCTGCAGCCAAGATGGAGGCACAACAGCAACAACAACACGAGCACGGTCGCTTTCATCGTCTTCGTCGTCTATGATGCTCTTTCGTTGCCGATGTCGTGTAACATATAACCCCCCGCCGCTGGCAGCGCCGTCTCGGTGCCTAAAGGAGAGTAGGATCATATGCGGATATGTACGGTTTGAGGCTGGTCACTTGGACGACATCAGCAGCGGGTGCGGACGACGATGACTGACTGTTCAACGGAGCAATCTCGTATGTGACATTGGTAAGCCGGCGTAAAACCTCGTAAGGCCCCGAGTAGCGCGAGACAGGAGCTTTGAAGAGAGGCCAACGTGGCGGCATGGTGTCCAGAGGAGGATCAATGAACCTGGAGAGTAGGAAACTACTCTGTGATGGCTATCGTATAGCGGGCCTTCTGAGAGAGCTGCGAACTAAGAAGCCGTTCCCGTGCGATTTGGCGGGCCACTTGAGCCCGAGCAGTGGCATTCCGGGCGTACTGGGTAACCGTTTGCGTAGTTGATGGGAGAAGATTCTCGAAGGGTAACGCTGGATGGCGGCCGAACAATAGATAGAAGGGGGAGAAGCCAGCGGTGTCGTGACGTGACGAATTGTGCGCAAATGTCACATAAGGCAAAGTACTATCCCAATCAAGGTGATCTTTGAAAACGTACATGGAGAGCATTGTTGTCAATGTTCGATTGAGGCGCTCGGTAAGACCATTTGTTTGTGGGTGATAGGCCGTAGTGAGCTTGTGATGCGTCGAACACGAGCGAAGGATGGCACTACTTTTGAAAGAAATGAGCGACCACGATCAGTCAGCAGCTGTCGAGGAGCGCCATGGTGAAGAATTACGTCATGAAGCAAGAAGTCCGCGACGTCAGTGGCAAAGCTTCTCGGTAGCGCTCGTGTGATAGCGTATCTCGTGGCGTAATCAGTGGCTACGGCTATCCACTGCACTCTTCGAGGATGAGAACGGAACAGAGGACGAAGAAGAATCGGCAACGAACGCCGAAATGGCAGCATCTATAGAAGAAACTTTTGCCAAAGTCATCTGGGATACCTTGAACGCACCAGCTGAAGTTCAGGATCGGAAGAGATGCTGTATTTCCCGCGACTGTCAAAAGTATGTGAGGCACGGCAACATTTTTGGCCAGCAGAACGTCAGCATTAGGTGTCAACATGTAGTCACCATCGGGAACAGGAGGGACAGATCTCAGGTTCACGTACGTAATGGCTTGAGGTGCTAGGCGAACGTGATCTGCAGAACACAGACGGGGTTGAGCTGGTGTTGGGTCGTCATGGTAACACGGTAAATCAAGTTGAAGCATGCCGGTTCCACAATTAATAAGGGCAGAGTGGGTGAATAAAAAGTCCATGCCGAGGATAAGTTCATGGGAACATTTCTCGAGCACAGCAAGTAGCACTGTCGTGAAGCGATCAGCCACACTTATACGCGCGGAGCACATTCCAAGCACGGGAAACGTGCCGCCGTCGGTGACCTGGATGAGTGGCACTTTGCGTAACGTTAAAACTTTCCTAAGGCGGCAACGAAGTTCTGAATTCATCACTGATATGTGAGCTCCTGTGTCCACAAGTGCAACAACGGGTGTATCACCTACTTCAACGTCAATAAGGTTGCGTCGAGTCGGCAGCATGGTCAGAGGATTTGGCGGTAAGTGGTCGATGCAGCATCACCTCCGGGAGCTGCATCATCTAGTTTTCCCGCGGTAGGTGGTCAGTCGGCGACGTTGGTCGGCGAAATTGGGGCGAGCGAGACGATGGGCGACGGGAGAGCGGTGAACGGGACTGGTGAGCATGCGCAGATGGAGAGCGACGACGATATGGCGGCATAGGAGGAACGTCTTCACTGGTGGCCCGAGGTGACTCCCGGTAAGTTTGAAAGCGTCCATGATCCCTCTCTGGCCGATGGGTGTACCCATAGGATGCCTGATGCCAATACCACCGAGTGTTACAATGGCGGGCCACGTGTCCGATACGGTGGCAGTTGAAACAAATCGGGCGGTCGTCAGCAGTCCTCCACTCGGCTGGATTGCGAGGGCGCGCCGGAAGGTTTTGGCTTTGGGCATACGAAACAGGGAGTCGACGACGGTTGATCGGCTGGGTGGGAGCTGTAGTGCACTCGGAGGCCAGTCCAGCATTGGAAAGCTCTTGTCGCACAATGGCATGTACCAGTGGCACCATCTGATGGCTAGAGTCACAGACATGGGAGCACGTGGACGCAGGAGACAGAGCTTCAAGTTCACGTCTGATGATCTTCGTCACGCGCTCTGCAGTTAACGGCGTCTGTAGAGCAGGCCTGTCTTCGCACGACCAGGTTGCTGCTGTGTTTGGTAGTCGAGTGAAATTGTGGGCGATACGTCGACTTTTTGCGGCCTCAAAACACTGGCACTCCTTGATGATGGCACCGACCGTGTTGCAGTCCTTGCACATGAGAATTGAATGCATCATCTGCAATACCTTTCAATATGTGAGCTACTTGTTCAGTTTCTTCCATACTGCTGTCTGCTTTTCGGCAAAGGGCAAGCACGTCCTGTATGTAAGTCACGTAGGACTCTGATTACGTTTGCGCACGAGATGCCAACTCCTTCTTGGCCGCTGCCTTTCTGCCCACAGACTTGCCGAAAAGGGCGCGCATCTTTTCTTTGCACGCATCCCAGCCTCCAATTTCATCTTCGTGGTTCTCGAACCACACTTTTGCTGTTCCTTTCAAGTAGAACAGGATATTGGCTAACATAAGAGCTTCATCCCAGCGGTAATTCTTACTTGTACGTTCGTACAACGGCAGCCATTCTTCGATGTCGACATCATCCGTGCCACAGAACGTGCCAGGATCTTTTAGCTGCGGAAGGACAACAGTTGTTGTAGTCGCCTCGGCGGGAGCCGGTCTCTGGTTTGCCATGGTGGAATAATCCAAGCGTCGGCCACTGCGGAGCTCCGTTATATTGTGTTGTACCCCGCACCTCCACCAAATGTCACCGTGGTGAGAGAATGAATGCAATAAATATATTTACAAAATATACAGGGAGAGTCAGAGGCACCTGCAGCCAAGATGGAACAACAGCGGCAACAACAACATGAGCACGGTCGCTTTCATCGTCTTCGTCGTCTATGATGCTATTTCGTTGCCGATGTCGTGTAACAATATCATTCCGTCTTAAATGAACCTGCAGTTTTTGTTCCATCACTGTATTTCACATACCCAGGTAATTTAGTATAAGCAAAAATTCATGCATAATATTATTATTATTTATGTTCTAGTTGTAAGCGATGTCTGTCAAACTCAGCTAATATTGTATAATTAGCGAACTTTGTACTAGTTGTGAAGTATGTTACCTTTGTTACTTATTGCTGCTGTCTATTTGTTACTCATGTAGCCCACTACCCTCTGTAATGTCGAAAGGCCCCGAGCGCAAATAAATAAATAAATAAATAAAAGAGTGCGAAGCTGGTTTTCTTTTCTGATGTAGTTGTTTTTTTTTGCTTGCCTAATGTTAGTTTGTATGCTTGGCATCTGGTTCTCTCTTTTTTTTCTCATTTTTCTTTCTTGACAGTTAGTTTATTTTTGCAATTGTTGGTTTGCTGGCTTGTCTATGTCTTTGCTATTGTTTACTTGTTGATATGGTTTATTTGTTTCTTTGTTAGAGTATTTATTTCTTTGTTCTTATGAATTTTTCGTTCTCGCTTCGGTATTATGTAACCAAGCATGTTTTTGTCAGACGTGAAGACGCAGTATATATGTCACTTGCATGAGCTAACGTTACAAATCAATGCTATGTCGATCCACTTAACTAACGCGACATCCTTCGTTTTTGCTTTCTCCGAATAGGGCAGTGGATCCGTCAATATCAGTGACCCTCGAGACCATTACACTTCTCACTGTAGATATTACATGTAGCGTTCACCACACAACAGCAACGTTTTCGAGAGGAACTTACACATCGTAAGAATAAAAAGAGAGCAGACGGCGGCGGTCGGGTCCCCGCCGCGATACGAGTGGCTAAAATGTGACGCCATAAATTTCGTGGCGAGGTCGCCTATACAGCCGCGGGACGACCAACTGGATCATTAGCAGGAGCTGGACGCGCGCGTTTAATGAGCGAGGCCGAGCGAGGGGTTAAGAGGTCGTACGTTCGCCCTTTTGCACCCCTCACCGCTTCCCTCTTCCCTTTTTCTTCTTCCGCTAACAGACTTCTTTTCTCTCTTTTTTATTTCTTCTTTCTTTCTCATACATTTTCCTTTTACTGCGCACAGAAAAAAATAAGTTGTCCTTCCAACCAACATACACCTTGAACTCGTTCTTTTTTATGGGCGCACTGCGCCAGTTTGCACTTGTTTACCTTTCTTTCGGTATATGTTTGTTTCGTTTGTTTTCGGCAAGCGTGGCACGCAAAAGTTCTCCACACTCCTTACTTCATTGCACAGCCTAGAAGTTTTGGTCCTTTATGAGTTGCAGAAAGTCTTGCCATCCGGGCACGTAGAGCTCTTCTTTCAAAAGTGGTGCACGAAACTAAGGATTAGCACTACGGGAATGTAGACGCAGAACACTATATGCTCGCTTCGCCGCGGAAATGATTGAGCGTGCGACACAGACAGTGCTTCTAATTGGCTCCGTAGTTTTGAGGCGGAATCCTTACCGAAACGAAACATCGTCAAAAGCGAAATTTGGGCGGCGTTGTCAGCATACCGCGTTGGCGGCGTCTTGCGTTTTGCGTCATCGGTGACGAGTGATCCAAATAATCATCCTCACTAAATCACCTTGACTATAGCACGTCATGACGACGTCAGTAAGAGCAAATATTATGACGTCATCGTACCATCACGTGACGTAACGTCGCATGATGATGTCATAACCTCCCGTCGCAGCTTGGTCAAACGTGGTCTGATCACGGAGGCATTGCAACAAAAAAAGAAAAACTAGGCGACATATTTTCAATCGTGGAAGCAGTGCAAAAACATATTTTGGTGCAGAAAGCTTTCGATAGGGGGCGGGGCAGCATCAATACATCGGCTGAGAAGAAAGATACGTTTTTTATTTTTTTTGCCGTGCAGTCATCTCAATTGAATGCTTAAGGGACCCTGCGGATTTTATTTTTTGGGTGATACAACGCTGGTAACTACGCGTGTGGCTTCGAAAGCGGGACGGCATGACAACCTGAACTTACACATGTGTCGCATGATGCACAGTGAGAGTAACAGAACTCCATTAAAGTGGCTACTCACAGAGGTAAGATTGTAGTGCAGCGCCCCGACTGGGTTTCCCGCCACGGTGGTCTAGTGGCTAAGTCACTCGGCTGCTCACCCGCAGGTCGCGGGATCGAATCCCGGCTGCGGTGGCGGCATTTCCGATGGAGGCGGAAATGTTGTAGGCCCTTGCGCTCAGATTTGGGTGCACGTTAAAGAACCCCAGGTGGTCTAAATTTCCGGAGCCCTCCACTACGATGTCTCTCATAATCAGATCGTGGTTTCGGGACGTTAAACACCCCAAATCAATCAATCAGCACCCGGCTGGGTCACGTGAGCGCATGAGAAGGTCATCCAGGGCACGTTAATGCTTGTTTCCATATCCTAATGACCAAACTTGCAATCGTCGACACATGCGGGCGAGTGACGTGATGTTCGGAAACGTCAGGTATGACGTCACAGCATCGCTGTGAAGTCTGAATTAAATAGAATGGTTATACCTGGAGTTACGTTAGCATCGCTTTTATGCCAGTGTCAGCGGTCACACCGGGTGGCCTGTAAACGACGCACCATGCCCATACGTGGTTTACATAATCTTGCCAGCACTGTACTACTGCCAGAAACAGAGTTGACCGCGACGTGACGCTTTACGAACGACGTCGTGCGTGACGTTTCTGCTCAGGTCACGTGACTCTCCCGCATGTGAGGGTGACCGGAAGTCTCGCTACTACCCTCTTTAGTATATGGAAGTGCCCCTCGTGTACAGGCGTGTCCTTTAATTGTATTTTATTGTAGATCGCCAGCGAGTTTAGCATTAACTATAGTTCCGGAACACTTATAAGGCTCGACACCCATTATTTTATCAAAGATACTAGTAGGTTTGCATCGAATTAGCCAAGCAGGACCCTGTGCAAGGCTACTCAACAATGCAAATCAGTGAAATCTCATTGAAAAAATGATATGAAATTTATTGAAAACAGACACGTGAGCTATGGGGACTATTGTTTAATTAGAGGTTTACAATCCATACTAATATACTTCGTTTCTCTCTTGTTATTTGATAAGTTGCGCGAACTAGTTATCACTCAAACTGTATATCCAGCCAAAGAGTAGAGCCGGTGACATTACACATTGCAAACATCATTGAGAGACACAGAGAGGCTTTGTTTACAGAAAAGGTACATGTTTGCCGACACAAGCTAGCACGCTATAAGCATTATGGACGAATATACATATTATAACTCCACAGTTTCGCTAGCCGAGGCCCTCACTGAATACCCCGCGAGAAAAGCGCACACTCAGCAAACACCTTCATCTCCATAGTTGATCTGGGCAACACAGCACGTCTTCATTACCCCGAAGGAGATCTCACCGAACAGCGCAAGCTCATCAGATGGAAGAAAGCGTTGATTACAGAGAAGCGTATTCGGTACTGTGCAATCAACACTTCGTTCAAATGTTGTTCAAGGGTCTCGGCATCTAAGCATGCATGAGTGAATTGTACGCACGCGATGGTGGTGTAAAAGACCCCCTCGTGGCCCTTCGCTCCCCCTCAAGGTGATTACCCAGCTCTGCTATGGCAGAGTAGACGCTGCAGCTCTCCGTGGACCGCCGTAAAAAACCGTCGTCGGTTCGCGTCACCACACCCTGCATGCATACGTAACGAAGCGCTTCTATAGAGAATGCTGCTGGGGCCACGGGTGCATAGGAGAGCAATACCAAGTCTAAGCAACGGCGCGTCTCGCCCATCGTGTTGAAATAGGCCAAACTCGATTCTGAACATCCTCTTACCCTCAATTCTCGAGAAGCCACTTGTATACGCAGCGTAGGGTGTACTCTAATTTAATATCGCTCGTCGTCGTCCCCCAGCCGTTCGTCCCGTTATGAACTCGTAGCTCGATATTGCGGTCGGTGCACGCAGGCATGAGCATTTGTCGGCGTCGTCTGCTGCCGACGTCCTTTTGACGGACTATATTTATGAATGGGTTTCGGTGCTAAATGAGTAGTGCTATATGGTAGACGTATATGCATGATTAAAGTGCTTGGGTGAGTGTGCTCAAAGTTTCATGGCCTCGTTAATTTAGGTGGTGATATTACAAAACTAAGAATACATTCGCTTGACAGCACAAGATGGTGGTGCCCATATGCGTTGCCCAAGACCATCCATAAGGGCACATCATAACTTCCTGCTTCTGCTACACTTATGTCCTGTTAAATGCAAAACATTTCATCATGAACCCAGGCCTTAAACCATTACATCCTCTTCCTTCCGCCGTCTTCCGTGTCCATGACTCGCAAGGAATGGGAAGGCCGGCCATGGGGACGGACGGACGACGGCTGTCCGGCAGTCTCCTTCCTTCCGTATTCCTCAGTGACTGCTTCATTCCTTCCTCTTTCCTTCATTCCTTCCTCCTTTTCCTTCCATCTCTTCCATCCTTCCCTTCCTTCCTTCCTTCCTTCCTTCCTTCCTTCCTTCCTTCCTTCTTCCTTCATTTATTTATTTATTCATTCCTTTCTATCTCTCTCTCTCACTTTCTATCTATCCTATCTATCTGATTATTTGAACTGTTATTCTCCCAAACCAAAATTAAAAGCCGAAATCAAGGTGATAGTCATTGACAATTCTACAATGTCAAACTTTCATAATCTGTGGCCTGGTTTAGTGCGATGCCTCGAATTTAGTGTACGACGAAGGGATTGAAATTTTTGTGTTTCGCAATATGACACTACGCAAAGAAGACGCCTTTGACGTTTTTGAGAAAAGGTAGTTTAACAATACACACTTCGACGTAGTATGCTATGTTAACGTGTGCGCAAGGTACTTCTTACTCGTGGGGTGTCCCTAATTTGCCAGTGAGATAACTTCGCACGTTGGTATTCCTGAAAATGAAGAGGCCGTTCACGTCGCTTCAACTTGTGACCACAAAGAGTGTGACTGCCGAAAAAATTTCCCGCCGGTTTGACAAAGCTCACCTGCTGATTTGCCGACATGTTCTAAAGCAGCACTTCGATCACCGTCTCGCAAGCGGTTTGTTTCCTCCTTGTATTCGTGGTCGTGGATTGAATCGTAGTGACAGAGCCCTGTTATATAGGTTCAGAATTCGTTCTGTGTCAGTGAGCGAATGATCATGCCGTCAAAAAGGTGTGGACACTCCGATATGCTCGTCGTGTGGCTCCTGTGACACACAACAACACATCATTTTAAAGAGTGCCCTACATTCGTCATGCCGTGAGAACTACTTAAGCAGGACTATGGACTCATCGGACTTATGTGCATGATCATTGACGGTTGCCCGTTCCCAGGAGGCTCACGTGACCAGGTCTATCGAGACCTGCTATCATTCTTAAGAAAACTGACCTGGCCTCGCCTCGTGTTTGTAGGCGACTTTTCATGTGACTATTTATTTGTGTTTACGTGTATTTTTCGCTTTCTTTCCTTTTCTCTCTTTCTCTTTTCTTCCCTGCTTACTTCCTTTCTTCTGTGTCTCTCCGAAGGAGCAGGCAGGCATTGTGCCCCTACACGTGAACGCTGTCAGCCTGTGCCTCCCTGCCTATTTCCTCTGTGTCCTAGCGTTTTTAATACAAACCAATTATTATTATTATTATTATTATTATTATTATTATTATTATTATTATTATTATTATTATTATTATTATTATTATTATTGGCCGATCCCACGTACAGTGGAAATCGATTATATGCGAAGCACTAATGAGAATTGTTGATATGCCACCGTAAAATCAGCACAAAGTTACGAGGTGGAGGTAATGAGCTCGTACACGACTTACGTGTCGTGATTATCATGTTTCAATGTGTCGTTTACCTTCGCCATCCATTGACGTCACGTAACACCAAATTTGGTATATGTGGAGCAGAACAGCCGCGAGCGCATCAAAACAGCCGCGAGCGCATCATGGAGGACCAAATATACACCAATCTAGCGTTGACGCGCGCGCACGCTGGGCACAGTGACGCAACGTTAGCAAAACGCCAGCACTATAGCGCAACCAGCGTCCGTCGGCGCGGCCCGACGGCACCCGGCGTGAAATACGACACACTGCATTTCGCGCCAATGCGTTACCCAGACAACACTGCGTCTCCCTCTTTTCGTGACGGAGGGACATCGGACGCGCTCAAACGCGCATGCGTCAAAACAACGCAGCGCGGCATGCGCTTGCGAGTATAATATGGCAGGACCGACGCCTGGCGAGGCAACGCCGGTGTGACGTGACGAAATGAACACCGGCAAGCACGCGCACCGCGTCACGTCAAAATGTATTGGCGCCTTGACTGGGGCATGTAGTCAAGTTCTCACATGACACGCATCTCATGATTATCATGTTTTCACCAGTCACATACCTTCGTCATCCATTGGCGTCACGTAATACCAAATTTGACATATGTTAAGCTAGCGAAACGGCCATGAGCGCATCATTCGTGTGGCATGCAGTCATGTTGTTACATGACACGCATGTCGCGATTATCATCTTTGCACCAGTCACATACCTTCGTCATCCATTCACGCACTGTGATACCTAATTTGGTATATTTGACGCTAACGAAACGGCCGCTAGCGCATTATGAGCGAGCGTGGCATATTGACATGTTTGTGACATGACACGCATGCCATAATTTTCATGTTAGGGTCTGTTGCAGGTGTTCGCCATGCAATCATGCCATATCATACCAGTTTTGCAACAGGCCATGTGAACGAAACCACAGCAAGAGCTGCAGGACCATGAAATGTAAGTCATGACATTCAATTACATACATGTCAAGATTTTCATGTTATGACAAGTCAAATATGTTCTTAATATAGTCATGTTATGCCGTACCAAGTTTGGTATCAATAGCATTATCGAAACGGCCAGGAGAGCTCAAAGTAGTAGGTGGCTAGATAGATAGATAGATAGATAGATAGATAGATAGATAGATAGATAGATAGATAGATAGATAGATAGATAGATAGATAGATAGATAGATAGATAGATAGATAGATAGATAGATAGATAGATAGATAGATAGATAGATAGATAGATAGTAGATAGATAGATAGATAGATAGATACGCTCAAAGTCGTCAAAGTTCGCTAAAAATGTTTCTCGTTTAATAATTGTGCGTCCTGTACGTATAACTTCATTTGTCATCTCCTGTATCCGGCGTAACGAAGTGTGCGGTATGACAAGCCTTTTGAATTTGAAGGATCTTTCTGTGTATCTCACTATATTATCTACATCTTATTAAAGACGATAGTCTTCCTTGGGGACCTTCGACGCCAAAGTATTGGTCTGTCTTTCTGTCTGTCTGTACATTTGTCTGTTTGAGCGCCGTAAGGATTTTTAACGGCCCCAAACGATATCTCAAACGGCCAACCCCATCCACAGCGCCCATCAATATCTTTGATGTTTCAGAGTTCATACATTTGCGATTGTCAATTAAAAAGCGATTAATGCGCATATCTGAGGCGCCATAACAACACCTCAATCTTTTGTATTTCTGCCTCATTACTAGAGAAGGCACACACAAGTAATTCTAAGGACCGTAGTGTTTATCGCGCTGCGCTGACAGTGCAACGTGATACTCAAAAAGGCAAGCGTTTCCAACGCTTTGCTAAGACGACACGGTGGTGGCACCTGCCCGTCACTTCGCGTTTTACACCTTATTGCCTCTGAGACAGGCGCGCCTCTTTCTCCATGGGTGCGCACGCCTTCCGTTGCTTTCGAAGATAACTGCCAGATGGCGCTCGTGTCGGACGTGCCTCGATGCTCTCGTTCGCTTTCACAGCACGGTTCGAGACTCTCTAATGCGGCGCTTCCAGAATACAATTCACCAATTTTCTTGCGCATAACATCAAATAAACCTTTTGTTCACTCTCTCCACACGCTAGACTATCGTATTTCGGCGACATTTGCAGTGAAACATGCAGATACGGGGCAAACTTTTTTCTCATTACTTCTTTACTTCCCTAACGAGGTAATAAAAGAGGCTGATTAAACGTCCTATAGACGTGTTGACCACTACGCCCTTATTTTCTGTTTGCATCTTCAAGACCAATATGCTCGCTCACTGAAATGTTCTCTGCGTGAATCAAGTGTTTCATTGCTTCTTTGATACTGTATTTTACTGTGCCATAGGGCAACGATCCTTTGGCCTAGAACTATTGGAATAAATAAAGAAATCGGTGCTTTGGAATAGCTTCTTAAATGTTCTCTGCATGAAATCACCTTTTCCATTGCTTCTTTGACATTGTATTTTACTGTACCTAAGGGCAGTTATCCTCATGCATAGAACTATTGAAATTATTAAAAAAAGAGGTGCTTTGGAATTGTTCCCACTTCGTGACTTATAAAAGAAAGTAAATATAATTGCCCTCACCGTAGAGACCGCTATAAACATGAAATAATTCGTGTAACTTATTGCTAGCTCTCTCCACTTCATTCCCATTTGAAACACCTATGACATAGCACCTCACTGTTGTTGTACGAAAGGCACCGGGTTTCAAACCCCAAGAAATTCTTATTCGTAAAGCTTCCGTGAGTGATCAAAGTGATAGACGGGGCTATACTTATACGTGATAAAAAAGCTCCGGAACTGTATAGCAAACCGGCGCTATAGATACAACGAGTTTTCTTTTTAGTGTTCTTTTTTTTCCTTTACGTCAGCGTTATTTCAACGTGCCCGATAACTACACCGCTCTATTTACAACGCCAGATGTTTTGCTCCAGATGTTTCACTGCTGCAGAAACGACAGCAATGTTTATAGGAAATAGGCTAAATTGTGAGCCAAGCACTGACGACGCGACAGTGGAAAATTTTCGCGAACGTTTTTTTTTTTTTATTTTCCTCGGAGTAATCGTTAGCTCTCTCTTTCTCTCTGTGAACTGTGAATAATTACGTAATATTACTTTCCTGACGTTTCACGAATCTATTATTTTTCATTTTTTTTTTACTTCCCGTGTAAATATATTCCCAAACGATGAATTTCTGTTGTGATGTCTGAAGAACACACTCGCTACTCTTGCACACTTCAACGTAAGAGCAAGAAGAAGTTCAATTCCGTTTGGTTATGTTAGGTTAGGAAAGATTAGGTATAAACGCCGCAGCTATTTATTCAAGCGCAACATCGCATCTTGACTATATAAAAGTACAATCTATTTCAAACAAGCGCAAATGAGTCAGGCGTTCATCCAGCAGTGTGTACAAAAATCTCACTTCCAAAATAACACCTCGTAGTCGTCAATGGTATACGACACTCAACAACGACATAATAACGGCAGTGGTTCAGAAATCGAAACCAGTTGAAATGTTGTTTGCCAGAGAGTGCCCGTGTGCTCAGATTTGGGTGCACGTTAAAGAACCCCAGGTGGTCAAAATTTCCGGAGTCCTCCACTACGGCGTCTCTCATAATCATATAGTGGTTTTGGGACGTTAAACCCCACAAATCAATCAATCAATTGTTTGCCAGAGTATAGAAAAGTGCGAAAAGTGTGAGAACTGGCGCGGACTTTAACGAGGTGCGCGCGGTGTTTTGCTGGAACACGCGTCTTCGTACAGGAAATAAGTCAAGGCCTGATTGAATGTTTTGCGTGCTAATGACCTATTGAATAGGCTATAGCACCCTCGATCTTGTTTTTTTTTTTCTCGCGCGCCCAAGTTTTCCGCTTTCCTTCTCCTCTTTCTTTCCCCTCCCCTTAGGGCAGATTGATTGATTGATATGTGGGGTTTAACGTCCAAAAACCACCATATGATTATGAGAGACGCCGGAGGGCTCCAGGAGGAGGAGGAAGAAAGTTTAAGCGGAAAGACAGGGAGGTTAGCCAGTTCTTAGACCGGCTGGCTACCCTGTGCTGGGGAAAGGGGTGAGGGGAATGATAGATGTTTAAAAGAAATGTTGCGAAGAGAGGGAGAAATTACAAAAAAAATGCGACAGAGGAAAGGCAACATCAAAGAGTATAAGACACTAAAGTCTGTCTCTGAGGCCAGTTGTCCGCAAAAAGCGCAGCAAAGCTTTCAAAGCCTTCTGGGCTGAGGATGGGCTTGGCCAATGACCCAGAATCCTTTGTTCCGACAAAGGCCGATTGTCTAGTCTATCCAGAGCTGCAGTGAGTTCTTGTCTTTGCACGTTGAAATGGGTGCACTCACACAGAAGGTGCGCGATGGTTTCTTCGCAACTGCAGTAAGTGCATGTAGGAGAGCTGGCCATCCCGATGAGATAAGAGTATGCGTTCGTGAAGGCCACTCCAAGCCACAGGCGGCATAGAAGAGTCTCCTCAGCTCGAGATATCCTTGGGGGAAGACGAAGCTGCAGATCGGGATCCAAGTTATGCAGGCGCGCGTTTGTGAAGTCAGTCGAGTTCCACTGTGCCAGTGTGAGGTCACGTGCAAGCGAACGAAGTCTTGTAGCTGCGTCGGTTCTTGAGAACGGGATGGCTGTGTATTGGGTACCATCGTGTGCAGATCTAGCGGCCTCATCTGCGCGGCCATTGCCATATATACCGCAATGGCCTGGTATCCACTGATACACTATGCTGTGCTGTTTTTCGGTTGCTTGGTGATATTTCGATCGCCTGGGGTTCTGTAGCGTGCACCCAAATCTGAGCACACGAGCCTACAACATTTCCGCCTCCATCGGAAATGCAGCCGCCGCAGCCGGGATTCGATCCCGCGACCTGCGGGTCAGCAGCCGAGTACCTTAGCCACAAGGCCACCGCGGCGCGGCTCCCCTTAGAACAGGGTGGCAAACCAGTTGCTACAATTCTGGTTGACTTTCCTCTCTTTCTCTCAATTTATTATTTCTCTTTCTCTCTCTTGTTACCACATTACTTCATTTCAGATTCTATTGGTGCTTACTACACAATTACGAACGCCGATTCATTGACAGAGAAATAAAATGACACAAAGAGGAGTCATATGATCATCAATTTCCGTAATATATACTAACAAATGCTTCACTAAGCTTTATCGGAGAGATGTGCATACTGCGCAGCTGATTTTCGCACCGGAGTGAAAATGTATACCCCGAAACAATGCTCTACGCAACCCGATGATAAAGAAAGCGATAGAAAAGAGAAATCAGGTCAGCGTTGGTACGTTACGCAAATGAGAGTAGCGTAGAAGGGCACCGCGTTCAATTCGAATAAATTTGGCACGGCTGCTCAGTGCTGTGGCCGAAGTTCCCCTATCGATTTCTGGGACAATGTGCCCCAATAGCTCTATTATGCAGCTCTATATCTCGTAGCACAAGATAGCGGGAGAGGGTCACGTGAGCACTCCAGTGTAGCCACAACCATCATCGGTGCCCGCCACTTACACTGAGAAGCGGCACCCTCAGCCTTTTCAGTTGTTTTATGAAAGCACGATGCCATCCTAAAAAAACAGTTATTTACTCGAAGGAAGAGAATTACAAGTTTTCTAATACAAAATTCATCTTCATAACGTGAATTTGAAAGCGACGCTTGCATTGTCTTCATATTCATTAAAGACTCTGGAGAGTCAGAAGTTCAAATCCTCGCTTATTTTTTTTTTCTGGAAAGACGGTGTTTGGTACAATTAGAGAAAATCAGATGTGCTACGAGTAAGGTGAAGGTGAGGACTGATAAGTAGCTAAGCAGCATTCTACAGAGCTAGGACTGTCCGTTCTCTACAAGCTATTTACGAAAATAATAGCTAATAGAATTAGGGCGACATTAGAATTCAATCAACGAAAATACCAAGCAGAATTCGTACAGGCTACTCCACAACAGACTATATATTCATACTTCCAAACATTATAGAGAAATGCGCGGAATAGAACCAACGCCTAAACATACATCCTTCAAAGATTGCGAAAAGGCGTTTGACTAGGTGAACACATCAGCAGCGATCCGTAGTGCAGCATTCCGTAGTCATCAGCAGCATTCCGTAGTGCATCAGGGCATCGATGAACTCTACATAATCATTTTAAATCTACAGCGGATCCACAGCCACCATAATCCTCCATGAAGAAAGCGACAGAACCCCAATAAAAAAGGGTTTAGATCATGGAGACACAATCTCTCCACTGCTATTCACCGCGTGTTTAGAGGAGGTTTTCAGAGCCCTATATTGGCAAGAGTTAGGGATAAGAGTTAATAGAGAATATCTCAGTAACGTGCGATTAGCTGATGATGACGACAACGACGACGATGATGATGATGATGACGACGACGATGATGATGATGACGACGACAATGATGGTGATGATGATGATTATGATGATGATGATGATGATGATACTGGCGCACTTTCACAAAGCGGGATCGGCCAGGAACCGGGCGGCAGGATCAACAGGAAGTTAAAGGCTTATGGTTTTACAAACAGAAAGTAACTTCGGACTGATGACATTGCCTTGATGAGTAACTCAGGAGACGAATTACAGCTAATGATTACTGAACTGATTACAGCTAATGATTACTGAGCAGAAGAGTAGGTCTGAAAATTAATATGCATAATTTTAAAGTAATGTGCAACAGTCTCGCCAGCAAACAGCGCTTTGTGATACATGGAGAGTTGTTAGAAGTGGTAAAAAAATATGTCTATTTAGTACAGGTAGTAACCGGGGCGCCGAACGACACGTGTGAAGTAACTTCAAAAATAACGATAGGGTGGATCCCATTCGGCATGCGTTCTCAAATAATGAATCTACCACTAGCCCTCAAGAGGAAGGTACATAACAGCTGCATCTTGCCGGTACTTCCCTACGGTGCAGAAACCTGGAGGCTCACAACGAGGGTTTAGCCTAAATTGAGAATGATGCAGTGAGCGATGGAAAGAATAGAAGTAACCTTAAAATACAAGAAGAGAGCAGAGTGAGTCAGGAAACAAACCAGGGTTTAGGATATTATATTTTAAATCAAAAAGAAGAAATGGACATGGACGGGGGTACTCAGCGCGTAGTCAAGATAACCGCTGGTCACTAAGGGTAACTGCCTGTATTCCCGGAGAAGGCAAGCGGGCTAGCGGGAGACAGAAAGTTAGGTGGGCACATGAGATTAGGAAGTTTGCGGGTATTAAGTGGCAGCAGCAAGCAGAGGACCGAGTTGACTGGCGGAACATGGGGGAGGCTTTTGTCCTGCAGTGGACGTAGTCGGGTTGATGATGATGATGATGATGATGATGATGATGGTGGTGGTGGTGGTGGTGGTGGTGGGGGGGGGGGTGATGGTGATAATGATGATGATGATAATGATGATGGTGATGATGGTGATGATGAAAGTTAACATACGATAACGCACGAGGGGTGCTGAGCTATACAGAGGCGAATTTATTTGCGTAACCATCAAAGCTATTGATTCAAACATGTGCTTGAGGTCCTCTGATTGTAATGTTATTTGTGCCGTGAGAACCACACAAACAAACACACACACAAACACACACACACACACACACACGCGTGCGCACGCGCGCTCACTATAGCGTTCTGCAAGCGATTCATTTTTGTATACGAACAAGTCTTCCTCTGTCGCAGATTTCACTTCACCATATACGGCATATACGTTTAACCATTGAGTATCATAATCATCAGGTACATACTATCAGTATAGTGTAAATTTGCACACTGAGATCACTTCAACTTGTACATGCTAGCAAGTGGAAGCATTCGTTGCGGCGTGCACTTCTTGCCTTTTCCCGATTTGGTTAGAACGCTCGAGTTGCACGCGTAAATAAACAACGCCCTCGTGCCTCGTGGTTCGTTTGGCAACGAAACGAAATGGGTGAATCGCATATGCATACATTGGTATCTATCATCAAAGCAACCTCTTCCAGCAAAACGTAAGGTGCCGAAGAAAACATAGGCCTGAAGACTAGTATCGGAAGAGCAATAAGTTATCTCGGTAGTCAACGCCTCAACGTGGTGACTTGTCTAACCGTAGGCGAAGCTAGCCTTTCTTGGCGTAGATGTATCGAGTTCAGTTGGCTCCCGATACACCTACAATTCGATCTAACTCTCTTCATGCCAATGCCATACTTCCTACCTACGCTCGAAGCACATCGTGCAGAAAAAAAAAAGCACTGCTGCTCGTACGGCTGGTTTGTGCCGACACATTGTGGTTGGCCGATACTGGACGCCTGAAGACCAATATCTAGCCGACCACCACAGTGGTATTGGGGTTATGGCGTTCATCTGCTGATCCGCAGGTCGTGGGCTCGAATCCCGGCCGCGGCTGCCGGATTTTCGATGAAGGTGAAAACGCTTGAGGCCCGTGTACCCAGGTATTGGTGTGCTTTGAAGAACCCCAGCAGGGTCGAAATTTCCAGAGCCCTCTACAGCGGTGGCCTTCAAAATCATATCTTCATTGTGGGATTTTAAACCACAACAATTACCTACTATTGATTACTATCCAGCTGCAAACCTTAACTCACTACGGAACAGAAATTCGCTCACGTCTTGAAGCGCAGAGGGGTAGTTCTGTTGCGCAGCGCATTCACAATGTCCGCATGAACCACAACTAGCTTGCAATAATGTACTTCTAAGCCATCTAAGCAACTCGCGCGTGGTTGGTTTCGTTTTCTCTGGCATCGAACTTTGGCTAGCATTGATTACCGCCACAAGGCTAAATATCTAAGCCGTTTCTTCAAAAACACACCAGATGGCACGAGTTTACCATTCGACAATACGGCGTTGCATGCGTGATCGTAAAAGCACGCGGTTCGCCTCGCGTCCCGCCAGCTGTGCCATGCTAGAAAAACCACCTGCGAGCGCGTCTCTACTCCGACGGGCCCCGGGAGAAGCATTCTGTGTGTGAGTCAGCCGACAGTAATGCTCGATTTGTTTTTGTGCACAATAAAGCTCGCCAGACAGCGCAGACGCCAGGGAAAATGCATAAAACATCCTATTTTTGGAAACGACATTTTTCGGGCCATACTGCGAATCTCATCAGTAATTTTTTGCGGGAAGAATGCATAAAATTATGAATGTAAAACTCAAAACAAAAAAAGAAAAAGAAATTATGCAAAAGAAGAGCACAAAACTTCTTTTTTTTTAGTCACTAGGCACCTCATGGTGTACACTTATCGATGAGCTATGGCGAGATATGAATGTATCGTCTACAAAAGGTACGAATGCACCTAATAAACAGAGTCGCCTTACGACGGCAATACCAGAAAAATACTCCATTGTGGATTGATGTCATTGTAGAGTAGAATATCACTAGAACGTCCGTCCGTTAATTGAACTATTCCGTCGTGTGAACAGATTTTAAATCCCCTGCCGAAGGGCCATTGAGCACAAGGCTAACATGTTTCAATTTGAACGAAAGAGTGCGGGGTACATTTCAGGAACATGGTTTGTGACACCATTCGATGCCTCTCGCGTCATAATGGCCCGAAATTGTCTAAAACACAGGATAAAGACCTTGCGTTCAGAGGACTATGTCGCCTGTGACGCTCGCGCCGAGGGATGTGCCACTCTGTCTGCAGAAGAGATTGCAGCGAGCGTCCTACCTCAGTATTAAGAAGAGTATAGGAGGAAGAAGTATAAAATACACGCCAGCAATTTAAGCCGAGGAAGCAGTGCCGATGTATACTGGTAAGTGCGACGTCCTTTGAGGCCTTGCAGAGCTGAAAAATGAAGTTGTGCTGAAAAAGTTTATCAGAGCTTGGACACAGTGACTAAATTCATGACCATTTAAGTCCTAAGCGTAGAAGAGCACCCAAAATTACTAAATTTCGGCATACATGCTAAATAAGTATAAATTCACAATGAAATAAGCAGCGATGCGAATAAAAGGCCGCAAATTTTATTTCAACAACAAATGTTTGGCTCTAGTTTCCGATACACAGTGAAACCACTTCCGCGAAGTTTTTCCTGACGTCCCTTGAATTACGTTCAAGTGAAGTTTCTCTGTCGATAGATACAAGGGTGTTTAGACATAAACCTCAGACACATAATCAGCGAAGACGCCAAAATGCCCCCCCCCCCCCCCCATGTTCTGAAGCGGACGTGAGACGACAGTGTGAACAGAATGGTCCGAAAGTACGAGCCACAAAAGCTGAGGCTAAGCCAATAAGATGGCGAGTCGATGTGAAAAGACGTGTCCGAGACAATTTCAAACGGCATAGGAGTGCGTCAAGCAAAATATAGAAACGCTTTACGCAAAACAATTGTTGGCTGATCGTAATATTTATTATTTGTATTTATTTATTTATTTATTTATTTATTTATTTATTTATTTATTATTTATTTATTTATTTATTTATGTACAAATCACCAAAGCGAGCTCGCGTACCTCTTTAAAAGGTCATAACATGGCAAGTCAGCACACAGAAAAAAAGAGTGAAAGGACTTTATTTTTTTCTCTATCTTAAGGCTGCACCAATGCACAACGCCCGGCAGTACATTGCCCGTACGCCTATTTCTCGAGTAAAGGCCAATGTAACTGCTGATACCGGAACAAAGCCCCACATAGTCCAAGCAGGGAGGGCAAATAAAATTGTGCAGCAGTGAACATTTCGAAAACAAAAAGAATAAACGAAACAAGAAAACTAATAAAGAAATAGTGCCAATACGTTTGGTGATATGCTATACAAACAAATGAATAATAATCAGCACTTTGGTGTCGAGTCGATTACACAATTCTATTCAGTTATTGTACGAGGGAAAAAAGAATTCTTCAATGTGGTCATTCTCGCGCAGTATGGTGTTAATAATGCATCTTGTCTACGGTGACGACGAGTGGTTCGGATATATATATATATATATATATATATATATATATATATATATATATATATATATGGCACAACGGGAGCGTTGTCCACAAGGATAAATATATTTATTTCCCAACAGTTTCGGGAGGGGTCCTCCCTTCATCAGGGGATGAGCTATACTGACATGAGTTTCCAAACTTCCCTTCCTTTACGCACGCCGCACGCCGACCGACCCATTACAAGGAAACCCTTTCTTTACGCACGCCGTCACGGGCCCTCCCGGCACCGCGGCGACAATCTTGGGTGGCCCGACACAGGTCGAGAACTGAACAGCACGTGATATGAACTGTATGTGGACGTACACGGACAGTTGCTTTCGTTCTCAGTGTTGACAGTGGTTCTTCCTCTTTTTTACTTTCTTTTTTTTCGTCTTTTTTCTTTCCCCTTTTTTGTTTGTTTTTTCTTTCCTTTTTTTAGTTCCCTCTCACTCTCGCAAACATCTTTCAAGGCGAGAGGGACGCGGCAGCAGTGAAGTTTGGAAGCTCATGTCAGTATAACTCATCCCCTGATGAAGGGAGGACCCCTCCCGAAACTGTTGGGAAATAAATATATTTATCCTTGTTGACAACGCTCCCGTTGTGCCATATCCCATACCTTCACGAAGACTAACTGGCCCAGTGCAGGGTAGCAAACCGGACGTGCGTCTGGTTGACCTCCCTGCCTTTCATTTCTTCCCTTCCTCCTCCTCCTCCTCCTACTCCCACTATATATATATATATATATATATATATATATATATATATATATATTGTGAAGAAGAAGACGTGCCTGCGGCGAGCAGCATCGCCAACGCCCAGCTCTCTCGGCTCGTGCTTCGGTTCGTTGCTGTGCCGATCGCTGGACGGTTGTTCACGCTGTCTCGTCGCTGTCTTTAACGACTCATAAACCTCCTCACATTTGGTGGAAGGTGCTGTTAATCCCCGTCGCTACACCCTGCAGCTGCGAAGCCGCACGCTACCACCTGTCATGACTGCCAACGCCACTACATCGACGCCTCCGCTCCAGTTCAACTGCCCTGGCCATCCTACGCTACGGGAGCCGAAGGTCTTCAGCGGTGCAGATGGGACCGACGTCGAAGACTGGCTCGAGCACTACGAACTGGTGAGCGCCAACAATAATTGGGATGAAGCCGACAAGCTGGGCCACGTGATATTTTATCTCACTGGCGTCGCCGAATTGTGGTTTAATAACCACAAACACAACATCCCCACATGGAGCGTCTTCAAGACGTCATGTGCTGAAGTGTTCGGTCGGCCGGCTGTCCGCAAGCAGAGGGCAGAACAGCGCCTGCGCGTCCGTTCTCAGCAGACTGGCGAGACCTTTACCAGCTATATTGAGGACGTCGTCGACCTTTGTCGACGTGTGAATGACACCATGCCCGAATCTGACAAGGTGAAAAACATCATGAAGGGCATCGACGACGGCGCATTTCAAATGCTCTTGGCAAGGAATCCAAGCACAGTTTGTGAAGTCGTCAGCTTGTGTCAGAGCTACGACGAGTTGAAAAAGCAACGCACTCTGACTAGGCAGCCTAAGCCTGGTGGTGAGTCGCTGTCCAGTTTCGACTCCATGCCGGACAATTCACCATTGCTTCAGCAAGTCCGAGCCTTCGTCCGTGAGGAAGTCGCCCGCCAACTTTCCCTAGTGCCCTTTACTCACGAGACCACCACCCGTCTACCTGCCCCGCTTCGCACTGCTATATCGGAAGAGGTTGCACAAGCTGTTCCTCTTGCGCACTACGAGCCACCTCTACCTAGCCGTGGTCCCTGCCCGGGTGGCGCACAGCCGGTAGGCGCTCCTGTCGCCTATCCACCAGCCGTTCAGCCTGTGGCCGCGCCCCTAACGTATGCAGCACAGCCTGTGGCTCCTCCTGTCGCCTTTTCGCAAGAGATGCAGCCCGTAGCCGCGCCACTCACATATGCAGACGCTGTACGTAGGCTCCCGCAACCACCCTACACCACGCGCTCACAGCCCGCACGCCCGGCTGCTTATACTGCACCTTGGGCGGCAGCACCAGTCGCCAATCCCTGGAGGACGCCCGATAACCGACCGATTTGCTACGCTTGCTTCACTCCCGGACACGTTGCTCGCTACTGCCGCCGTCGACCTCAGACGTTTGGCAACTATGCCCGGTCGTCGCATCCCGGCAGCCAACCCTTTGTCCAATACGGGCCCGTCTCGCCACCTCGCTATGCGCCTACTGACCACCTTGACTTCCAGCCGCAACGCGCACCCTCTCCTCGTCGGCGATCGCCCTCCCCCATGCGTCGCCGGCCCGGACCCTCCGACCAGGAAAACTAAGCAACGCAGTTCAAGAGGCAAGAACTGCGCCGTTTTCGAACTGTCTAAGCCCTCGCTCCTCTCCTGCTAACGTGGTCGCAGTAACTGTTGAAGGTTATTGTACTTTCGCCCTTGTGGACACTGGTGCCGCTGTTTCTGTTATTGCCGCTAATCTCTGCCGTTTATTACGCAAAGTAACGACGCCGCTTTCCGGACTGTCGCTTCACACCGCAAGCGCACAGCAGGTAACGCCTCTCGCAGCCTGTACTGCAAGAATTTCTATCGAAGGCATTCTTTACATCGTGGAGTTTATTGTTCTTCCTGTCTGTTCGCATGACGTCATCCTCGGGTGGGACTTCCTATCCCGCCACAATGCCGTCATAGACTGCGCACGCGCCGAAGTTGAGTTTTCACCCTTGTGTGATGTCCCATTACTGGACGCTCCTCATCAGCCGCCGAAGTTGCTCGTTCATGAAGATACCGATATTCCGCCTGAAAATTGCGCCCTTGTTCCCGTTTCATGCAACGCCTACACTGACGCTACAGTTCTTTTTATGCCTTCCGATATCTTCAAATGTCGTCGAGCTTTGCCGCTGCCTTTCGCAACAATTGACCTTGCCGCCGGAAGAAGCAACATGTTCGTAAGCAATCCGCTTTCCACACCTGTCACATTGCTTGCGGGGGAATGTCTCGGCCGCGTGCAGGATCTCGACCCTTCGTTTTTGTTTCATGTCCCGGACGACTACTGCGACCACCCAAAAGCACTGTCGGCACTCGGGGAGTCATCCAATGATACGTTTTCCAGCGCCATCGCCGACACTCTCACTCCCACCGAACATGCCGACCTGCTGGATCTTCTGCATGAGTTCAGGAGTTCGTTCGATGTGTCGCAACCTCAACTGGGCCGCACATCACAAGTCAAACATCATGTTGACACCGGCCTACACCAGCCACTGCGTCAAAGACCATACCGTGTCTCCGCTGAAGAGCGCCGCGTCATCAACGATCAAGTCGAAGATATGCTTCGTAGAGACGTCATTCGACCATCTCACAGTCCCTGGGCGTCTCCCGTCGTCCTGGTGTGTAAGAAAGACGGATCTATTCGATTTTGCGTGGAATATCGTCGTTTGAATAAGATAACCCGCAAGGACGTCTATCCTTTGCCGCGCATTGATGACGCCATTGACACCCTTCACGGAGCGGAATTTTTCTCGTCGCTAGATTTGCGGTCTGGCTACTGGCAGGTCCCAATGGCAGAAGCCGATCGCCAAAAAACGGCATTTATTACACCAGACGGACTATATGAATTTAACGTCATGCCCTTTGGGCTTTGTAACGCGCCTGCCACGTTTGAACGTCTTATGGATAATACGCTACGTGGCCTCAAATGGAATATGTGCCTCTGTTACCTCGACGATGTCGTGGTTTTCTCCCATGACTTTCCTACGCACCTCCTTCGCCTCAGGCACGTTTTGAGTTGCCTGACCAACGCTGGTCTCCAGCTTAACCTGAAAAAATGCCGCTTCGCTGCACGCGAGCTCGTCATCCTAGGCCACATCGTGTCCAAGCACGGCGTATTACCAGACCCAGCAAAACTTCGAGCAGTCGCAGAATTTCCCAAGCCGATGACCATGAAAGAACTTCGCAGTTTTGTAGGCCTATGCTCTTATTTCCGGCGCTTTGTTCGCAATTTTGCATCTATCATGTCACCGTTAACCCAGCTTCTTCGCGGTGACGTGAACCTCACCTCCTGGTCCCCTGCATGTGACGTTGCCTTCACTACTCTGCGCCGTCTGCTCACTTCCCCACCTATTCTTCGCCACTTCGACCCGACGGCTCCTACCGAAGTGCACACCGACGCCAGCGGCGTCGGGCTAGGCGCGGTCCTCGCTCAACGAAAGCCCGGCTATTCAGAATACGTTGTAGCTTACGCTAGCCGCACTCTGACGAAAGCCGAAACTAATTACAGCGTGACAAAAAAAGAGTGTTTGGCTCTGGTGTGGGCGCTTGGAAAGTTCCGGCCGTACTTATACGGCCGCCCTTTCGATCTAGTAACTGATCACCACGCGCTTTGCTGGCTCTCCACGTTGAAAGACCCTTCTGGCCGCCTTGCGCGATGGGCACTCCGCATCCAGGAGTACGACATTCGCGTCGTATACCGCTGCGGACGCAAACACTCTGACGCTGATGCTCTGTCCCGCTCACCTTTACCACCAGATCAGACGTGCGGAAACACTTGCCTCCAGACCTTGTCATCACTAAATCTCGACTCGATTGCCACCGAACAACGTCGTGACCCGTGGATCGCCTCTCTTATCGAATATTTATCTGGCACGCCCAACCTTCCAGTATCTCGATCCCTCCGACGTCAAGCTTTCCATTTCGCCATCCGCGATCAACTTCTTCATCGACGCAACTACGCTCCCGATGGCCGCCGGTGGTTGCTGGTCATTCCACGCACTTTACGATCGCAAGTATGTGCCTCCCTTCACGACGATCCACAATGTGGCCACGCCGGAGTGTTCAAAACATATGAACGCCTTCGCCATCGCTACTACTGGCGCGGCATGTACAACTTTGTACGTAAATTCGTGCAGTGCTGTCCTGACTGCCAGCGACGTAAATCAACACTGCCACGTGCGACTGGCGCATTGCAGCCACTTCCATGCCCTGCCAAGCCATTTGATCGCGTCGGCGTTGACCTCTACGGTCCTCTTCCATTGACACCAGATGGTAATCGGTGGATTATAGTGGCTGTTGACCACCTGACACGCTACGCCGAAACAGCCGCTTTGCCGAGCGCTACAGCTCAGGATGTCGCCTCTTTCATTTTGCAACGCTTTATCCTTCGACATGGTGCACCTCGAGAGCTCCTTAGTGACAGAGGCCGCGCTTTCCTTTCCGAGGTCGTCGAAACTCTGCTTTCGGAATGCCACGTCATTCATCGGAAAACAACAGCATACCACCCGCAGACTAACGGACTAACGGAACGGTTCAACCGCACGCTAGGTGATATGCTTTCAATGTACGTGGCATCTGATCATAGCAACTGGGACCGTGTTCTCCCATACGTCACGTTCGCGTATAACACCGCAATACAAACCACCACGGGATTCTCACCTTTCTTTCTTCTTTACGGACGCGAGCCTTCCCATACAATTGATACCCTACTTCCTTACCGTCCTGATGCTTCCGAGTGTCCACCTATCTCCGATGCTGCTAGACAAGCCGAAGAGTGCCGCCAGCTCGCCCGTGCGTTCACCTCGGAAGAGCAACAACGCCAGAAAGAAACCCGTAGCACCTCTCTTCCGGATCCCAGCTATGCCCCAGGGTCTCTTGTGTGGCTTGCCATCCCACACCAAACACCGGGACTCTCCTCGAAACTTGTCCCCCGATACGAGGGGCCTTACACCGTTTTGGAGAAAACCTCTCCGGTTAATTTCCTAATTGAACCAGTTTCCCGATCGGACGACATGCGCCGGCGTTCACGTGACATCGTCCATGTTTCCCGACTGAAACCGTACCATGAGCCTCTGCCTGAAACTTCTTAAGTCGCCAGGATGGCTCCTTTTTCAGCGGGGGCGATTGTGAAGAAGAAGACGTGCCTGCGGCGAGCAGCATCGCCAACGCCCAGCTCTCTCGGCTCGTGCTTCGGTTCGTTGCTGTGCCGATCGCTGGACGGTTGTTCACGCTGTCTCGTCGCTGTCTTTAACGACTCATAAACCTCCTCACAATATATATATATATATATATATATATATATATATATATATATATATATATGTGTGTGTGTGTGTGTGTGTGTGTGTGTGTGTGTGTGTGTGTGTGTGTGTGTGTGTGTGTGTGTGTGTGAGAGAGAGAGAGAGAGAGAGAGTTCTCTAACCCTATACGCCGGAAATACCATTCAAGAAGACTGCTATCTATATATGCGACCACCTCTAGCGAATGAGAAGCTCGCGAAAACGGGGCTACGGAAACTCTTGCATTGCACTATTAAACGGAAATCTTATGAACGCATTCAGACCTTCTTAATTTTCTTTCTCACTCAAGTGCAGCAGCACACAAATTCCTCTCAAAGTTCAATCTACGCGATCGAGACTTAATGAAAAGGAATGGAAACTACAGAGGTAAAAAAAAATCATCCAGTAGATAGTGTTATTTCATGTGGGGAAGATTCACGGACAGGGTATGGCTGATTGTCAGCCACAGGTAATTGATCACTTCCAGACTTCTGCATGCATGAACGGCCAAAGGCACATACGTGCTCTGTATTCCTTTTGTATTGTTATTATCAGTGCATACGTTGAGCTTTCTCTGGTAGTGTAATCTTTTAACCCTCTTTTTCTTTTCTCCTCTACCAATAGAACATCGCGATTTCATTTACGCTCCGTCTCCTCCCACCAGCCTTACTTCATTTTCATTTCATTCGTTTCTATTTGTGTTCACGCACGAAAGGGAAATTTTATTCAAGAGCATGAACAAAAAAAAGAAAGAGAGCTTCGCGAAGTAACTAAACATTGTCGCATGGTGTTCTAAAGGGTTGGTGTACTCTTTCCGCCTTCTTGCGAAATACGAAATTACAGGATAAAAAGGAATATTAGACATAAGGCGCGTAAGCGCACGCACATCAAAAGTTTTGTGGCAGTTGTAACTTTCTACCATTTCTGCAGACCGCAGCTGCCCTTGACGGCTGCCTACTTGTACAGGCACCACGTGGGCAGTACCCGTAATAAAAACAGTATGAAGGCCGTTTTGACAGTAAACGTGAGCTACATTTTACGCTTTCGCTCAACGAGAATACTGTGCCTAAGGAAAAGTTGCGAACGTGCTATATGAATCACCCGCTTGCAATCACCTTATCTGAGCCACAAAGAAAGTATTGCAGAAACAATCGAAACAACAAATTGAGAGCAGGCAGACATCGTGTCACACTAACGAAGAAAAAAAGAGCAAAAAAAAACCAATCCAGTTCCTTTCGTTACCGAACTCCTTATATGATTCGCAAGGCCTGAAGTCGTGCAGACCACCACTACGCACCGCTTAGTGGAAGCTTACTTCCACCCCGCCGAACGGCGCAAGCGACAGGAGCCAGCCAAGCGGCATATGTCTTAACTGCCGCAGAAACGAAGTCGACAGGCATGCTCGCCCAGGTCGTGGTGGTGTAAGACCAACCTCGATACGAGTGCTCTCCACCATGAGCCGCCTCGCGGTTCGAGTGCACGGCCCGTGAGTGCACTCGAATGAGCGTACGCCTAGACTGGTATTGAGGACGCTGCGGCTATAATCAATTAAGAACTGGGAACCGATAGTACTGTGTGAGTCACACTTGTCTATAAGAGCAGTCGAATACGTGGATGTTTACGCTGTCGCCGTCTGCGGCTGTTACCTATAGCATTAGCAACATGCTTCCGTTCATACTTAGATTATAGCAGAAGGACTAGAATGCTGTATCAATACGTTTGGTGTCATTACGGCGTTGGTCTCTGCACATTTTTTTGTTGTTGTAAGAAATATCAGCTAAAGGGGCCGTCTGGCGGCTAGAGAGTCGTACACGCGGTAAGTCACGACTCTTAAAAAACAGTCGCAAGTAAACTTTTTTTTCACTTCTTTGGAAAGAGTCGTATACACGGAAAGTCACGACGAAAAACAGTCACTAAGACACTTCACTTCTCAGAGTGCACGACTCCCCTACGAGAATACGGTTTTCACCAAAGCGACCTCGCGTACCTCTTTAAAGAGTCATAACGTGGCAATTCAGCACACAGAAAAAAAAGAGTGAAAGGACTTTTTTTCTCTCTCTGCCTTAAGGCTGCATTATACACAAATCCCGGCCGTACATTACCCGTACGCATATTTCTCGAGTAAAGGGCAATGTAACCGCTCATAGCGGAACAATGCCTTACCTGCCCGATCCTGGTTCTCCACAAGCAGCAGAGACTGCGACACATGAGTCACGCTTTTGTGACGGTTTCATCGACAATGTACTGGTGCCTCTCACACACCTGCGACGATAGTTGTCAGGGGACATGACGCGGTCGGCCCTTCTTTCGGCCCAGTAGAGTTTCTATTACAACGCCTTTGTGACAATTTGGTTTCTGCGTCATTTAAATACTGTCGAGCGATTCAATGATCGACTTTCCTCTTTCTAGAAAGAAGGAACCTATGAGAAAGTACAAGTAAAACAACCGCATGCAGCACCTCAGACGCGAGCAATCGGCCGAGCACTTGGAGCGCTTACGGAGGCAAGCGCTGACGCTAGCTTCCAATCTATTTCCAACACTACCAATGCGACCACACTCACGACTAAATGTTGGGATATTGCGCCCCCAAAACCCCGATACCATTATGAGGGGCACCGTGGTAGAGAACTTCAGCAATAGCTACTACCTGGTGTTCTTAAACGTGCGCCTAAATATAAGCGCATGAACTTCGGCAGTAGTTCATCTCCATAGAAATGGCACGTGGCCACCGCGGCCGGGGTTCAAGCCGCATCCTTCGGATCAGCATTCGGACCCCAAAAACGCTAAACCAGCGGGGCGGGTTGAGAAAGTATTCAGCATGGTAGACATTTGGCACCAATTTAATTAAAGCCTTTGCAGCTACAAAAAAGCATCAGTGTTAATGCAGAAAGTATCATAAACAGACATTTTTACCTATTCGTTACGCGAACAAGGCATGGTTGTGTTTTACATGCGTGCACTGTTGTCACAATTGCGAAGCGACCGTAAGCTGGCCAAACATGTATCACTACCTCATTTTGGTACTTGCAGTTGGCAGACTAATACATTGACGAAGACTAGAAATGTGGCATCTTTCGTACGACATATTGCTATAGCAAATCACAAATGCCACATAGATAGAGGCTCAATCATCCACTTCCTCTGCTCACGTGCTCTCTTGTCTTTACCAGGAACACGCTAAATATTCTTGTACTATTTCATTCTTTTGGGTCTTTCATATATATATATATATATATATATATATATATATATATATATATATATATATATATATAAGTTTTTTTTTACATATTAAGTACATCTGTGTTGTACGCACACTTTTTTAATTATGTTTTCTTGCCAACCTGAAGTATCGTAGGTTCAAGCAATTTATTTTTAGTGAAACAAATTACCAATAGCCTTAGGCAGCAAATAGACAAAACATATAAATTTCGCTGAAGTTCTTGTATATCAATATACCGGGGCAAATGTGCTCGGCAATATTAAATATCATCACTTTGTGCCGCGTCTTTTTATACTAACATTCAATGCTAAATGTATGAAGTTGCGACCGAGAAAAAAAAACTTTTGCTACAGAGTTTGTATTATACTATGCTGGAACAAATGTGCCGATTTCAAAAAGGCAAACTTTCTAGGACGTGACATTCAACGTATCGCATGTTTAAACACTACGTTTAGATACGAGATTATAACTCCACTTTTCAATGCACAAACTGAGCTACCTCGACAGCGTTTTCTGAAGTCGTTGGCATACAGACGCGGTACAAGCATCCCCAGCTGTGTGGCTGAGACCTAAAATGTAATTCTAAAATTACGAGTAGTAACAATAGCAACATCATGAGCTTTCTTTTTAATTATTTTCCAGTGCTCACACTTACTGCCAAGCCTATAGTCAAGGTTCCCTTGTGAAAACGTTCGTTTGGTCGAAGTGGCTTGTTAATCATTTCTTCACTGCAACGTTTTTTTAGAATGTCAGTATGGCTGAACGTTATGCATGCCAAATAAATGTCAGAAGAACGCTTTTTATGAAGGCTACGGTCGATTTCGTGCTTGATTATGTAATCAAAGGCCTCTGTAAGACGACACGTGAGGCCGATATGTGAACGTCAGGAAGGTTCTTACTTTTTGTGAAAATTTGTTACCACGCATGTGTTCCAGCGTTCGGGCGATCCGTGTGCTTTTTCGGGCCATTCCGGAGGCTCACGAACGCGGGAAATGATGTGACAGACGCCACGCAGTTGTTACCCGAAAACGAAAGTTCCAGGGAATATCGTAAGCCTGCGGTTAAATTCTACGCTTATGCCTCAGTCAATATACTGCGAAAGAAGACTGTGCTTTCTTTAGGGGCGAAGCTCCTTATGGCGTGGCTTGGGCGTCCCTCGTATGTAACCACTAGTGGCACATACCCGAAATAGGTATAACACTTGACCTCCAAGGTGGTGCCAGTGAGAGATTTCTTCTGTGCGTTGTTTAACAATAAAAAATAGTGCTAAATGTACATGCCAATGGCTGCTAGTGGGGAATGAGAGACATGAGCATTCGGCTTTTAGTCAACACGCACGCTGCGATCCCCATTAGCAGCCATTGGTATGTACATTGAGCACTATCGGACAAGAAAGGGATGCTACATTATACGCGCTGGGTGTAACCTCCTTAGCTTTAGAAAGGTTTAGCGAGCGTTGAGCCGCAGTGCCATGAATACAATGAACTTGTATATACCATGAATGAACTAAAGGTGGTTAAAAATGAGAAGTAGATACGAAGCGCAAGCCGTAAGAAAGTAAAAGCCGAATTCTCCTGTCTCTCATTTCTCATTAGCAGCCATTGGCATGTAAATTGAGCCCTATCTGACAGGGAAAGGTTGCTACGTTATACTCGCTGGGCGTAACCTCCTTGGTTTTCGAAAGGTTTAGCGAGCGTTTGGTCGCAGTGCCATGAATACAGTGAACTAGAATATACCATGAACTCGAGGTGGTTAAAGGTGGGAAGTGGACCCAAAGCGCAGGCCGTAAGAAAGTGTGCGTGTGCCACCTCTCGTTTAGTCCTTGGAATGTCCGCTGGATGGCGGTGCTTCTATATGGGGAATATGTGATAAAAAGATGCGAGATGGTGGGACTTGGAGTGTTGAATAGATGAACGAACGGACACACAAACAGATGCATGGATGGACGCATGAACGGACGCAGGGGCGGATGCATGAAAGAACGCAGGGACGGGTGCACAAACAGACGCATGGACGGTCACACAGACGGACGCATGGACGGACGAATGCTTCGCCCCACTCTCCATCATTCACTCCGTGGATATCCTGCCATTTTTTTCTGTCTACTTTTTCCAGAACTTTAAATTTAAGCTGTTTGCAAAAACATCCGCATTCACAGTACGTAAATAGTTACCGCTGCTCTTCACGAATGTTTTTCTTTCCTTTTTCAAGTAGAGGCGCCTCCACTGAGTGCTCTTTCGTTGTTTACACTATACGTACGATGCCTTAAGGCCGGCATGTCTCAGTGGCAATAAACAATACCCTTTCCGTCTTTTTTTTTTCTCTTCCTCTGTTTACAAGGTTTCGAGGGTTCCCCCCGACATGGTGCGCAGGCTCTTGGGAGCCGGCACCCCCGGTCCAGGCATAGGGCCAGGCCTTCTATTTCGGCGCCCGCGTGTTGACAATGCGAGCGTTGGCTCCCTTCGACTGAGTGCCGGAGGTTGGTATAAGACGCAACATGTGTCACATACGACTCGCACGTCGGGCGCGGGACTCGGAGGGTAAACAGGACGAGAGGAGTTCCCCCTGGACAGCAATCATCCCTTCTCGCCTGACTCAAACGTTGTAGAGTAAAACGCGACAACACGGCGCCAGCCGAACGCCTGCCTCCACGCCATGGCGTCGATCCGGCGTCCCTGTGGCTTACCGCCAGTCGACCAAGTGCGACATAAATCACACGGGGACAGGCGATCTGTCACCCCGAATGTCTTCTGTCGACGGGCTGGTACCGACTCTCTGACGCGGGAAGCAACGACGCCACTTTAACGAGCGCTGAACGCGACAGAGTTAACAGCTCAACGCAAACCCTTTAACAGCCTCAGAATCATTCCACTGATTTCATCACATTATCTATTTGTTACGGTTTGACTCGGGTACCAGGGAGGACATATTAGGAGCGCTGAGAACTAGCAGCTCAAGGCAACATGTTAACAACCTCAAGATCATCCCACTAGTTTCATATTATAATCCAATTGCTGCAATTTCTTCGGGATTGCACTTTACGAGCTGAACACGACAGAGCTAACAGTTAAACGCAAGCCAAATAACAGCTCAACGCAAGCGGTTAACATTCTAATGACCCTAGCAGTGTATTTACTATACCTAATATATATATATATCGGCTCTGGTGCTTGCCTGCGTTTTCAATTTATTCTGTTTCAACAAGTGAGAAGCCTTTGCCCTTTCCACAAGATACCTCGTCATTCCACACTCCTTGCTCTTCGCCATACATGAAGTTTGTAAACACAAACAGAACAACACAACACAATCGACCACTGTCAACTCAATGGGTACACTACGTCGGAAAAGGAAGTCTACACAATATCGTCATAGTACGCACTTTTAGTTGAAAGTCGGTGTTTGTGTTGTGTTGCTCCCTCTTGTTGTGTCCTTGTTCGCATGCATTACCTTACATCACGAAGAATCCCAGCCGAATGTAGCTCAACTGAGAGTATTTCTAATCGTATAGTTCATATAATCATCACTTCGCCATCAAATGTTTGTCAAGTGCAAGAAAGACCATTCCACGTGCATCGAATTTCTTTCGTCCTGTGTGTGCCGAACCCAATCTGTCCAGGATATATTTCCTGACTTCGGTACTCTATCCAGCCCTTGGCATCCCCCTACTGCGCAACCATTATTTGGCAGCTGCGGTTCTGCTCAGCATTTGTATAGACCATCGTTTCGTCTCTTAAAATGAGAATTCTCCGCAAAGGTCTATATAGCGGTGACGGTGCTTGGGTGTTGAACCATTGTCACTGGATCTCATCCTGGCAGCGGAGGTGGCATTTCGAAGGAGGCGGAAGAGTACAGCGCCGTGTACTTACCTGGCTTTGGGTGGACGTTATCAAAGAACAACAGATGGTCTAAATTTCCGGAGCCCTCCTCTACAGCGAGCCTCATAATCATATCATGGTTCTGGCAAGTAAAACTCTAGATAATATTATTAATATTATTCGGAGTGAATAAATGACGGGAAAACAACCTGTCGGCGACGTGGCATGCTTTGACCTACGCATTCTGCTACGGTTGAAATTTTTCCCGTCCTTATTGTGATTTCGCGTGCGTATACCGCATGACTAAACACTACTAATGTGAGTCAGTGCTTCCTAATGTCATAGCATTATTATTTCCTTTTAAGCATCATTTCCAGCTCAACAACATTGCTTCACATACGTCAACCTAGAATAGCGGAATAATTGACACGCTAGCCGATACTAAATTTCCAAGTACTGCGTACGTGACTCTAGTTCCACATCGAACACACAGATGAATGAAACTTCGAAATTCGTAACTAAGGTGGCATCAGATATAAATGAACTCGTTCTCTCTCTTGAAAACAGCACGCATCTCATAACCACAAAAGTCTACAGTGAGTTGACTCTTGCGGCTACGACGTAATGCTGTTCAGCGGGACACTTCAGCTTCGGCCGCAGTTGGATGGAAACGTACGCAGCTCACTGCTCCCGCTTTGAACTCATATTAAGGAATTCCGTGTGCATTGAATCGATATTCCCCTTGTTCACAGGGAATCGGTCATGGCGTCTCTATCTAGCAGCTTATTAGTTCAAAAGCGTCGTTGAACTGATTCTATTAGCATCAGATGGTAGCAAAAAAAGGTGCGTAACCCTCACTGGGGGTGAAATGCTACAGAGACAGCGCAGCTGATGTATGTAGTACTGACCTTTGCTGTTTTGCTAAGTACTGTAAATATTCTTAATATTTCATCCTATATTTTTTTCTCCTTTTCTCCTATCCCTGTATGCCTGTCTGTTTTCTGCATTTGTTCCTATATATATATATATATATATATATATATATATATATATATATATATATATATATATATATATATATATTTCAAGCGAGTGTCTTCTGTGAATCCAGTGATAAATAGAAATTGGCTGGAGCGGACAAACGTACGAAAACTTTTATTACTCCTACGTTTCGGCCGAGGTCCGGCTTCAGTCAGGGAATCACCCATCACCCTGACGAAGGCCGGACCCCGGCCGAAACGCAGGAGTAATAAATGTTTTCGTACGTTTGTCCGCACAGATTTATATATATTGTAAGCACATTCCAAGCATTTGATCGTTCTCACTTGCACATACCCATCATCATCGTCCTCTCTCTTGGGGTGTGGTTCTGAGCCGAGCCAGACATCGCAGAATAAACGCTTCTGCTCGCCCTGCCTGCTCGCCGTACCTAGTCTGCCTGCGTCTTTCAGAGTGGTGGAGGTATTTTTGTTGGTCGACGGGACGCAGTTTTCCCTCCAAAAACTGCAATCCTTAGTTTTCCGAAGATTGGTCAACAGGACGGGAGATGATTGGACGAAGCGGCGATGCGGAGCGGCGGTAGGGCGATGGAGAGCGTCGTCTGGAGGAGCGGTATTCCTGATGTTGACGAGGGGACACTGGAGGAGACGGAGGTGGTGGTGGTGGTGAAAAACATTTATTTACAAAAGAGAGGTGTAGGACCTCTGTAGAGGCCCCTACAGACTAGGTGGAGTCTCTATTCCGGGACCCCATTGGTTAAAGCCGCCGTCTTGGCTCTCTGGACCAAGGCCTGCTGGGCCTGAAGGTCTGAGCAGCCGAGCAGGGCCGCCTCCCAGTCCTCTCGCCTAGGGTTTGGGTTAGGAGTAATGGCTGCGTTAGCTTGGCAGGCCCACACCATGTGGTAGGTGTCTGCCACCTCCCCACAGTGCTGGCACTGTCCTGTGACCGTAGGGTCGAAATGTTTGACTATGGCAGGACATAGCAATGTATTCGTCTGGAGGCGAAGCAAAATGCGCTCCTCTGCTTTCTTCAACCCCCGTGCGGGGGGAGGGTAGCGGCGATGACTTTCCCGATAATAATAAAGAATTTCCTTATATCGGAGGAGAGGGTAACCCTCCTCATCGGTCTCCATCGGCATTGACGAAGGTAGCCCGGAAATGAGCGCTCGGGCAGCCGCATCTGCAGCCTCATTTCCCCGCAATCCCTGATGGCCCGGTGTCCATATAATGCGTTTCGGATGAGGGTCCGTGTCTCTTATGCAGTTGCGCAGTATTGTCTCGGCTAACGGTGATATGTACCCGGCTGTATAATTACGACACGCTCGGCGCGAATCCGTGATAATATATCGGGAATTACTGTGAGAGGCCGCAAGGGCAATGGCGACCTCCTCAGCCTGTGTTACAGAATACGCCCTAAAGGTTAGCCCATCCACCTGTGTGCCCTCGTGAATAGCAGCCGCCGTGTACCACCCCTTGGAGGTGGGGCCAGCAACGTCCACGTAGTACACACCTGGCTTCTGTCCAAATTGTCGTTCCAGCGCCCGAGCGCGTGCGTCACGTCGCGCTGTGTGTTCATCTCTGTCCATTTTAGTGGGTAGAGGTCGGACCAGAAGGGCTGTGCGCCACAGTTCTGGCACTTTGACCCGTTCCTGTTGTTCGAAATCATGTCTTATGTGCAGACGTGCAAGCAGGCGTTGGCCAGAGTTGGTTTGGGCTAGCCGTGTGTACTGGTTTAAAAGATGGGCTTCCTTCAGCTCTTGGTATGAATTAATCACACCCAATGCCTTGAGACGGCTGTTGGATGTAGAGATCGGAAGATCAAGAGCCCGCTTTATTGGAGACGGAGACCGGTACTGCGCGGACGGGTAGGTGTCTGGAGCATAAAGATCTGGTCTTCGGAACCGGTCTCGTTCGAACTCAGCATAGCCTCGTCGTTCCTCTTGCTGGCGGCGACGGCAGTAACGAGAAATGTGGCCTCGTATACCGCAGTAAAAGCAAACAGGACGGGATTGACGCCACTGAGGATACAAGGGTGCAGCAGTCATTCCACCTCGCATAGCAGCCAAATGGCTACTAGCAGTATCCGTAGAGCTAGATGCCCCGGGAGCAGGCGGAATCGCAGCGATCTCCGCATATGTGGGCATTACCGTTTGAACAACCGTTGCTGCCGGTGTCGACCTGGGCGTCACATCGGCGTATGTGGGCATCGGGCGTGCTGGCGGAGCGACCGGGGATGTCGGTGTCGCCATTGCCGCTAACTCCTGCTTAACAAGATTCCGCAGGTCGAATGGTGGAGACGGAGCGGAGGCGACAGTGGACCGCTGCTGTTCAAGGTCTCGAAGTTCTTCCCGGATAATTGTGCGGATAAGGGTTTTTAATTCAGAGGGAGGCATCAGGCGTGGATCACTGTCTTGTTGAAGCCGGAGGGACTGCAACTGGTCAAGGCGTTGGCATGTCGAAATGACGTCGTTAACCGTAGCGGGATTGCCAACAGCCAAGGCGTTGAATGCGATTGGGCCGATTCCTTTAAGGATGTGGCGAACGCGCTCATCTTCCGTCATGTCTTTATTCGCACGGCGACAGAGGGCCAAAACATCCTCGATATACGAAGTGTACGACTCATGTGCCAGTTGTAGACGCACAGCCAGCTTCTGTTTCGCGGCTTCGGAACGACCCGATGAGCATCCGAATATTTGTCGCAGTTTGTTGGCAAAGGTCGACCAATCAACGAAGTCAGTTTCGTGATTAAAATACCAGGTTTTGGCTACGCTGGTCAAATAGAAAGGAAGGTAGCTCAGTTTCTCTGCTTCGGTCCATCGATTGGCTGAACCCACACGGTTGTAAAGGTCAAGCCATTCCTCGACGTCGTCACCGCGAAGACCCGCGAACACGGGCGGTTCGCGCTGAGGGCTGGTGACAGTAGATGAAGAGCGGGCAGCCGCCGGCGTAGGGGCTGTAGCGTTAGGGCTAGGCGTTAGGTCCGATGTCTGCATACCTGTGTGGGTGGCTGGGTGCAATCGGCGACCAGATCGGAGCTCCAGGTGGGAAATGAACGTAGGAGGACGTCGGGATCTTACCCAGCACCTCCACCACTCTGAAAGACGCAGGCAGACTAGGTACGGCGAGCAGGCAGGGCGAGCAGAAGCGTTTATTCTGCGATGTCTGGCTCGGCTCAGAACCACACCCCAAGAGAGAGGACGATGATGATGGGTATGTGCAAGTGAGAACGATCAAATGCTTGGAATGTGCTTACAATATATATATATATATATATATATATATATATATATATATATATATATATATATTATATATATATATATATATATATATATATATATATATATATATATATATATATATGTGTGTGTGTGTGTGTGTGTGTGTGTGTGTGTGTGTGTGTGTGTGTGTGTGTGTGTGTGTGTGTGTGTGTGTGTGTGTGTGTGTGTGTGTGTGTGTGTGTGTGTGTGTGTGTGTGTGTGTGTGTGTGTGTGTGCTTTTCTCTTTTTTTGTTCCTCGTTTGTTCTTTCTTGTCTCTCTCTCCTATCTTTGCTTGTTTGCTCCTTCTTTCAATCCTATTATCACTCTACTTACTTTTCTTTTTTTCTTTGATTCCCCCTCTTTCTCATTCTTTTCTTGCTAAAATGTACCCTTCCGTTCCCCGTTTTCCTCCGCATCATCATCACGTTTCTCTTCCTCCTGCTGACTTTCCTTTCCCACCTTATTGTTACATATTATATAATGCTATGCTACGCTGTGCTGGCGTGCGTGTGTACCCCTAGCCCAGTGGTTAAGAAACTTGCGTAGAAGATACAAAAGCAAAGAAAAGTGGCAGGACCGACCGTCACGACACCTCAGCACATTAACAAAGAGACGTTTAAGACAGCAAAAGAGCAGCATAGCAAGCGCTTTTAGTGCTGCCAAGTGAACAGCTTGCGTTCTGTGCGTAACCAATTACACGAATAACGAACACGAAACAAAGGCGAAACGCATTGCATTGGCGTCTATACCGCAAAACGAAGACTCCGTTATTACGCAAAAGAGTACGCTGCCCAGCGTGCCACTGACTTGAGTCACAGGGCACTGCCTCGCGTTTCGCCATCGTGCCAGTTTCAGTCCGTTATATCCTTCGTTGCGTTTCGCTTCGTTAAGTCTAGACTGCGTCCACTATACTATTGTGTCCGCATGAAAGTAGGCGCGTGGCTTAGCGAGACACAAAATAAATATAAAAGCCACATTGTTTGCCTAACAATGGTGCACACACTCCATATTAAATCACTCGGTATACGAAGGGAATCCCAAACCCATTTGCAGTGTTCGATTGGTGTAATGAGGTATAAGGCATCGCTGACGCACGAATGGGTTGCCTAACTTTATGGACAATAGCTGGCTGTCCAGTTACGCAGGGTTTCCTTCGCGGGCCTATTCTTTATTTCGCATTCCCCGCGGTGACGTGAGCATATCGGCAATGCCGAGGTAGACAGTGGCCACACACCGCTGATCACGGCGAAGTGCTCAGTTACTGTTACAACACATTGTTCCTTGAAAGGACTTCTTTCTTTTTGTCAGGTCAGAGAAAGCAGGGGTGGACATATTTCGCGATGCCCCTTCGTGAGCCACACGCAGGTGGTGTGACTACTTTTCGGGTGACGTGCTTGCCGCACCTGGACGCGCAACTCCACCTCGAAGAAACAGAACAAAGACAACCAAGCCGGTATTTTTTTGATACGCAAAGCCCGCCATACCACACAGGCGCGAACAATATGCCTTTTCCTACCCAAGAATAACGCGACACTTCGGAGACGCCACTAAAAAAAAAATTTTTTTCAGGGGGCTGTTGAAGCATTGTTTATGTATATATGCGTGCGTGTGTTTGCACGCTGTGTGTCTGTATAAGCGCGCATAAGATACTGAAAATTGCCAGGGGGCACAGCATTCGCCCCCTTTTCCTTACAAGATTTACACTGGCTGCACAAATGTGTGTGTCCTTTTATTTACATCTTTCGCATTTCGTGAGAAAGAGTTGATTTGTTTCTAGGTCAACTCAATATAAACTCTGGAACATATTTTTCGTTTATTATTAAGGCGAAAGAATTCACGCTGCGTTCCAGGGAGTTAATATTCCCTCGCAGAATATGGTGTGGTGGTTCTGATGAAATATTGCCTCTTGAATGAGCAGTTCTTCATGTTCAAACTTAATGCAGTAACAGTATTCTTAACATTAACTGATGCCTAAAGTTAAACGACGTTAGTGTATTCTTTAGTTATTAAGGAAGCAAAGCCAAGAGGCGCACTTCTCGGATACGCAATTTTGCAGGTGGTGCCTTACTTGAAATCTGTGACCCCAAATGCAAGAGTGCACGATGCCAGGATGCATCTTCCTAGAATCGACCACCGGCTGTTCCCATCGTTACAAGAGAAGGAGCATCTTCTTCGAGTTGCCAGCCGTCGTGACAATTTGACCTTTACGTCATGCCCCGCCTCTGAAAAGAGAGAGAAAGGAAACTAGAAGTCAGCTACGAAAGGAAAAGTGAGGAAGAGACAATAAGTGTGTGAAAAACATCGCAAGATCCCGAGCACCACTACCCCTCCTCCTCTACCCTGTTCTTTTTCCAGATCACGTTCGCACCGTATGGCACTTCCCGGTTGGGCGGCAACAGCAGTTTCAAAGGTGGGCCTGTGCGCACAGGGTTCGGGCACCCGAACACTCAGCGCAACAGCCTGAAGAATACCGGGGAAGCCGAAAGGCAATAAAAAAAAAAGGCCGGAGCAGTTAAGAAACAGGAACAAGCGTGGTGATCCGTCGCACTCCCCATGAATGGGCGCGTAGTAAAAAGCGTAGTAGGCGCATACGATCGAAAGATGGCCCTCCCTTACTTCTATTTCGTTGCTACTTTCTCGGTCAACCTTTTTTTCATTGTTTCCCAGTTCGGTTCTTTTTCCTGGGGCTCCCACGAGGCACGACTCCCCGGGACTCGACTGTTGGGTGCGACGGGAACTTCCTGTTTTGGCACTTTTCCGTGGCTCCTTGCCGACCTGCTTCCGGTGCCGTAAGAACAACCTCGGCTCGATTGTAGTGTGGGTCCCACCACACGGCGCCCAACGTGTTTTTCCTCTCTCCATTTTCCCCATCTTGGAGGTCACCTCCTTTCCCTGTCCCACTGAAGCCTTCATTGGTGGAATACTCGCCTTAACCTCTTCACCTGAAATGTACTTTTGGGCTATATAGGTGGTCTGTTATGGCAGGGCACACAGTTTGAAACGACGAACAATGCAGATCCACGAAGTGAATGCTGATGATGGAGCCAAGCTCCATTGACTAAATGTTAAACAATGGATAGCAGGTTTATGAAATTTTTTAAAACAATGAAAATGTTTAAAATGTGACCTCTTAAATGAGAAGCATTTTTTGCGTACTGCGAACCCTTTTGGCGTCTATCTATCTATCTATCTATCTATCTATCTATCTATCTATCTATCTATCTATCTATCTATCTATCTATCTAGTCACCTGCATCTGAGTGCTCTCGTGATCACCCCCTTGACTTGGGGTAAACCAAAACTAGTATGAAAGGGTAAGACGGTTTGACGAATACGAATCCCTCGTAATGACAAGAATAATGTCACAATCCCGTCACGCACGTTGTCAAACACTTTCCGCCAGACAGTGGCACATACCTGCGGGCGGGTATGTGCCATTGCAGTATGCAAGTATCTCCCACATGTCCCTGACACTTCATATCCACCCAGGAACGGTGTGAGCACACGTGGGTAATATTACCACGTGAGTGTTTTAAACAGAGAGCTGCGTGGACCAGATGAATGTAAAGAAAAAAATGTCAGGGTCCCAGTAGGAATTGAAACCCACTAGTCTGCATGGCAGCCAAATATTCTACCACAGAACCACGCCAGGTCTCGCTATACTGCTTTTCAAATAGAGTATAATGTTCGTGAAACATCGATTGCGGTTGCAGCGCTGGCTATCTAATCTTATCAGTAGTACACACGTACTCCTATCATATATATTTGCCACGTCTTCTTAACAATTGTAGTGAACCACCATCTATATACTGAAGCTCATTTTCTAGCAATGTCCAGGGCCACCCACCCTAGCAGCCACAAACGTTACACACAACTTAGCGAGTGGTATTTCGGCAACGTGAGAGTTCACAATGCTCCACAGTTATCAAAGCGACACATTAGTGGCCAGTCTAACGTGGTCCGCCGCTTTTTTTTGTGAGCCGGGCTTCAGAAAACGATGCCACGCTTCACTGTTATTGCTGGTTGATGATATGTGGGGTTTAACGTCCCGAAACCGCCATATGTTTATGAGGGACGCCACTGTTATCGCTGGAATACGCTTTGTCACTTCCTTCAGAGCACCTTGCTTAATTTACTAGCTCTAGAATTTTTGTCCTCTTTTTCTTCTCTTTCCTCTCTCTCTTTATACTCCACCTTCCCCTAGCGTAGGGTAGCAAACTGGACATGTGCCTGGTTAACGTGCCTGCCTTCTCTCTTGTTGTTCTTATCCTTCATTTCTTGTAGATTGCCTTTATCTATTTCGTTTTACCTTTGCTTGCTGCTCAATTCATCTATAGCGACGCTCTGTAGTTCCGACAGACTTGATGCTTTCCGATAGTGTGCGAGGAATCATTAGTCAGCTGTGTTCTAGTTAATGCTCACGGGCTACGTGAGGCCAGGTGGGAAAGAAAAGAGTGTTCTATAGCTGGCCGTCATGGCAGCGCTAACACTCCCAGGGCTGCATGCACCTAAAACACCCTTTAATATGGGTGGGGGGGACGACTATACCACCGTAGCTCACTAGGTAAGAGCATTAGACCCCTAGTCCGAGTGTTGGAGGTTCGGTATAAGTATATAAAAATATCAGAGGTTTTACGTCCCAAAACACGATATTAATGAGATAAATCGTATAGTGAAAATGGCTCTGGAATTTCCGATCATCTGGTGTTCGTGCACTGACATAACACAGCACACAGGCCTATACTATTTCGCGTCCATCGAAGTGCGACGACCGTGATCGGGGTCGAACCCATGACCCTCGGGTCAATAGCCGAGCACAAGGTCAGTCCCGGCAGGCTGTAAAGTGTCCTTTCGTCCACTTTGCTTTTTGAACATATATCAAAACGACTACGATACACAGTACAATTAAAATGCCCTATACCTTCCTTGGCTTCATTATCTCCTGGTTTTCATTGTGCTTTTGTCAAACAAACAAACAAAAAACAGGCGTTACAGAATTCCCTTCCTTCATTCTATACATAGTTGGTGACTTCTTCCAGTCTCATCTTGTTGTTTCTCTTCCTTTCTCGAATTTTCAGCTGCCCTGTCGCGCCACTTTTCGAAAAGTCTTTTATTCCCTCGATTCGTCAAACGAAGCAGATTGCAATGCAGGTCGGTGGTTACGTAAGGAAACCCGCAATTATCTGCTTTTTTTTAGAAAATCTGTCTCCCTAGATTTCTATTCTTTTCCTTATATCCAGCAAAGCCCAATTCTAGGCACCACAAATGAAAGGAAGGGAGTGTAACGATTCATACCAATGCACAAAAAGTGTAAACCAAGTGGCAGGAACCGGGCGATTCGATCTGCTTCCCAAAACGCTGAGATAAACGTTAGCGCAATACGCATCAAAAAAACTCGGTTATGGCACGCAGAAGCTTGTACAGCGTATGATCACGTGATCCGTGTCTTCCAAAAACACGTCGGACCACGCAGGCTGGTCCACTTTCACGCCGCACTGCGCACGCTCCTTCTGAGAAAGGGAGCGGCCTCTTTCGATACCTCTCCTGTATTTCCTTACGTCCCGTCTAAGAAGAACGTATATACAACCAACGAAAGAGGGAACTAAATAGAAAAATAAATCAATTAAAGTAAGAAAGGAGAGGTTTCGAAGCATGGAATGAGACGCTTGGCAGGGCCCGTACCCAGCTTCCGCCCGGAGCCCACGAGGCTCCCGAACTGCAGCCGACGCCTTATGTTCGGAAGCCATTTCTGAAACAGCTGCCTTCCATCGGAACCCCTTCCTTTTTTTCTGCCTCTCCTCAACGGTTGCATGCGCATTATTTTTCTTTGTAGTGTTTCTTTAACGCATCCTGTGATGTTTTCGGCACGTCTGTGAACGATCGCGCCCCCTTGGGTCTTACAACCTTTCCCTCGGCATAGATTAAAGGGACGAAAAAACAAACAGGACGCCCAAGAGAAAGTCCTACAAGAGACAGGAAACGACACTTTGCAGAGAACAAGAAGGGGGCAAAGAAAGAGAAAGGGGGTCCTTTACGAATAACCCCAACGACTCTTTTTTTTTTATATCGCACCACGCAGAGAAGGGAAACCTTGATTCGAAAGTCCGTTACCTTAAGCCCGTTAGCTAAGGAGTTGTGACCTAACGGTTGGCCGTTATTACAGTTAACGACACACGTAACGGCGCTATAGCTACCTTTTCTTCCGAGGCAAAAAAAAAAACACAGCACTAAGGAACGTCCCGGTGGGAAAGGTAAAAGAGAAAGCGGGCTTGGCAACGTATCGCAACATGAAAGTTTATTGCCTTTCAATCGAAAGAACAAAAAACAAAGTGTCGTAACGTTGACTTCACAGCGTCATTTTTTTATGCTAGCGGATTTCCTGCCCAAAAAGTATGCACAGTACAGTATAAAACTCATTTTCATCTTATTACTGCACCCATTCACAAGGCCAATATTTTGCTGCTGTAGCTTCTGCGTCGTAAATGAATTCAACAATACCGGTCTACAGACTCTCTTCTTTACGACAGCAGTGACGGCGACCTTATTGCAGCTGGGAAAGTTTGTAATAATGCGCTTTCACTGATGACACACTTAGAGTGATCACTGGCGTTCTTCCCTGACGAGGCCGCAGTACAGCAGCCTTATGAATTGGGGCAGGTCGGTGGCTTAATTTATACTCGGCCGTGGTGGTAAAAGTTTAAAGAGACACTAAATGGAAAAAAGTAGTTTGCCTCGTATTAGTGAAATACAACTGCAGCATGCTGAAAGCACCATTCTTATTTTAAGAAGGCCCTCAGTAAGAGAAAAAACGGTCAAAAACAAAATACACATGGAAATATCACCTTGAAGTTTCCGTACCAGCTCGCAGTGACGTTACAGATTATGACGGCGCTTACCTAAACTTACATAATCGCTTAACGGAAAAGATTGTCTACACTGTGCTTTGAGAGAGCGGTAGTATTAACATAGCAACTTTTTAAAAAGTCCACTTATTGAATGTGGCTAGGATACCCTAAAATACTTCGAAATTGACGATGTCACACTTACGTTCACGTGCTGAGATATCACAGCGAAATTCAAAATTGAAATTTCAGTATTTCTCGTTACAATAGCCACGTGATGACAAAAATATTGACAAGAGAGTTCTGAGAGAATATGTTCATTTGCCTCAACTTATTAAATATTTTGTTTTAGAGTACCTTCAAAAAGATGTAAAAAGTGGATGATGGGGTCTTGAAAGAACAGTGGTCTTTATATTGGTTTAAGGTCGACCATAAGGAGTTCCAGGTGATCGAAATTAGACTGAGCCGTCAACTGCGGTGTTTACGGCCGCGACGGCGTTACGCTTTAACGTCTACAACTGTCATCGCCAGAAACCTTGCATAGTCTTTTGATTTCCTCATGGATGTCGATTCTCAAAGGACGTACCCTTTTTCAAGAATCTCTCTTTCAACCATGTGTCTGCGGTTTTAGCTACTGCAAGCCTCTTTGGTGCAGTTCTTGCGTGTGATCGGCGCTGATCAAGACTTCATGGAGGCAAGTGCAAAATTAATACACAGCAAAGACAAGACTTTCGCCAGCCTTCAGTGTTCCATGCTTAACTGCATTTACAAGGAGAACAAACGACGCAATAAAGGCTCATATTTTGCTAATTCACCTCGTAAGCCAGTTCACTGGCTCGCGAGTCATAAATTGCAAGTCAATTCAGAAAAGATATATATACTGGAGAACTGGCAATGTCTCATATCGCATTCAGTTCACAGCCTGTCAGGTCAGCTCTTTTATTTTTTTTCTTATTTCATTACTTCTTTATTTCCTGGCTGTACGCGGCTCACAAACAAGCTTGTTAATGGCTGCCATACCCATCCTGCAGAGCCTGTAGGAACCCTATAATGAAAAAGTAAGTGACTTATTACCAGGAAGCAGCCGACTATTGGAAGCACCGGCACTAGGCGTTATAGAAAACTAAGCGTGTAACTATAGAGTGGTAACCAGGGGTGGGTGTAACGTGCGTCCCGTATAGGCCCCTGCTAACTACACCCATTGGTCATTACAATAAGACACTTTGTTGCCCACTCGGCTTGTAGCTCTCACCTGTAGCCACGGTTGCGCTCGTTCGCGTTTCCCGGCGTTAAACGGGCAATAAATTTTCGCTTCAGTGAGAGAGCTAGAAGTTCAAGCAGGCGAGCGCATAATGCAAGAGCGTCGAGGTGGGTGTGCCACTCAGAGATTATGGCGTGCGAGCCCGCTTCGATTCAGTGCTCGGTGTCTCTAATTTTGCGCTTCACGCTTGTTTCATGTGATTCGCAAAGTGTAGATGCTCCAAGAATACGAAGTAAGCGGGCAAGACAAACGTCTCCTGACTGTATCCGGAGAACAATTGTTTTTTGATTCCGTTTGTTATTTTCATCTCACGTCTCCAGTATTAACTTACGGAGTTGTAGAAACCCACGCGAAAGGGACTCCATCTTCCAGGTGATTCGACGACGCCGTCACCGTTGCTGTGATGGCAATGCTATTCATCCTGCTGTTGGGATCTAGGCTCAGTAAAAGGATATTTATCAATAGCGTATAGGTATGTAGGGTCGAAGACAATCTGAGAATACATGTAAACTCCCCCAACAGTATTCGCTGAGCCACGAAGATAGATTGCCTTTTCAAAGCGTATTTTTCAACTTGTGTGATTACAGAAAATTGTCCACGACTCTACTACGCACTCTACTATGGCAGAACAGTAAGCACAAAAAAAGAAGTTTCATTTTTCACGTAGGTTGTACATAAACAAAAAAAAACAAGAAAGTAAAAGTGGATCATACATTCCTCTGAAGATCACTGAAACATGTATTGATTTTTTCATCTCCGAATGCACACAAATTGAAGGAACAATAAAATGAGTGAACTTGTTCACACTTTGGGGATTATCACCAGTGAATGGATGTACTTCATCGGGAGCTCCATGCACTAAGTACCGAACAGCTGAAAACTTGAGCTGTACCATCCTTGATTCGGAGCAGGGGTGTCAAACTGACCTCAGCCAGCAGGCTTCGTTGACGCAATTCTGAGTCTCGCAAGAGCCCATAGAAGGAAGTAGATAAAAGCGGGATAAGGGGATAAGCGCGGGGGGTAGAGGGGGGGGGGGGGTGCGGCAGTTTGTACAAACTGTCAGCTAACATTACCATTTTAGAAAAAAACTTTCCCATATCTCACATGCGGGTGATTTCTGAAGGAGATTTGGCACTGAGATTCCAACTTGTCGATAGGGGTTGCCTAAATCACTAAACTCTGGACGCCCATTAGCACTTATCCTTCAACACATGGTGACCATATGAGGTGCCCCAAGAAAGTAATGCTTCAGACCGGTCACTCCTATGTAAGACACGTGCATGCTTATTAAGACAATATCAAAATGTGGCACGCACTCTGGCAACTCTGAGTAGACTCCTGCTCATACTTGCCTGAAACGCTTATATTAAGTGGACTTTGGTCTTTTTCTTTCGCCGAGTCACTTGGAAAATGTTTCCATCCCTTGTCGAGTTGTGTTTTTTTTTCACCGATTTGCATTTTTTGAGCAAATGAAGTCGTTTTTAGAGATTATCACGTTCAGGAACAGCGTGTTCATCGATCACTAATACAGTGTTTCTCGGAGACGACGAATACTTGTGTATTGAAGCCAAACAGGCGTTGAAGGAACCACAAGTAACGTTTATTATGCACTCGCGAACGTGCATTTAACTGAATGGATACTGACCTAGAGACGATCCTAAAACGTATGGGATTTCATTGATAGTTTGATATATTTTCGCTGTGCATAATAACTGAACAAATTCTTTTAGCCCCCCTCATATTCCAGTTACATTTTCGTTATAATTTAAATTACTTTCAAGCCCCGAAGCATTCCTTAAGTTTCTGCTTTTCAGGGGGGCTTCTTATGCGACGATTGTTTGCATTTTACCTGCGTACCATCTGGCAACTCTGTCCCTAAGGCAGTCCTCAGCCCATTTGCAAATTTGGTGAGGCCAAGCATTTTTGTTACTTTTATTTCGACAATTCACATACAAACTCATGTTCAGGTTGTGAGTTTTTAAGGCAAAAACTCTAAATTCCTGGCATACATCAACAAATATTTATCCAGTAAGCCATGCTAAACGTGATATTTAAAGCAGGGCGACGACCTTTTATTTGGTGATATGCGTAATATCTACAATAGCAGCGAAAACAGGCTCGTGGTTGGAAGGGAAAGCATCTAGAACGGCCCTTGCACAGATAAATGGGAGGCGCACCGGAGTTAAGGGGATAAAATTTCTCTAATCACGCTTAGCTTGTGAATGCCTGTTAGAGCATAGAGGAAGACCTAACTCTAAATTTCATAGATATTTCTCGCTTTTAACTATCACCGTAACATGCTACAGCCAGATTTTGGCTATACAGTTACATTATTATTGTTTATAACTAGAAGTACTATTATTAGTCTATGGGGCTTAGAGCGCACAAAACTTGGTATGAATATAAGGCACGCTGCAGTGGCCAACTTCGGACTATAGTTTTGACTGCTTGGAGTTCTTATACATACCCTTAATCTAAGGGGCAATGCCCCCCCCCCCTCAAACACGAACACACACACACACACACACACACACACACACATACACGAACACGACGTGCTGCAATGTGGGTTCGCACTCCTCAAGGCAAAAGACTAAATTATGCAGACGACCATGGTAGCCAATTAAAAAAATGCTAAAGAAAACAAGAAGCGCTTAATACATACATCAGCGGTTAGCAACGTACGACGGGAATACAGCAAGTGGAAAAATGATACATGGCCGAGTAACGTTCCTCACAGTTCAATAGCGTACACGAAATACATATACTATTAGCCGAGTGAGCATGTTTCAAAATGCACCAAACACCGGAGTCTATAAATGTGTTGGAGACGCGGGTCCCCAATATATACGGACGGCTTAAGTTAACTCGAGCTCTGCAGACGCCGCAGGTAAGAATGGGATGTGTTCTATGAAAAGAACGCACACGTTCTACGCTACACCCTCCCCTTCTCACGGGTCAAAAGCACGGTCATTAATCGAAAGCTGGCGCGAGACATTGCATACTTTCACCTTTGCGAAGCAGCTGCGGCGGAGGGGCGTTTCCTCGGCGAGTTGAATTATACGAGAGTTCACGAACCTTCATATAGCTTACCCGGCCAACGTATACGGCACGCGTTGGCGGATTGTACCAGACACGCATTCATGCCACTCGGCTTCTCGAGAGGCCTAAAGACGGCTGAGGGACATAGTCGTTTATAAACACCCGGGAAGAAATCTACAGGGGATCAATTTCTATCATAGTACTTCATAAAGAAAGCAACAGAATACCAATCAAGACGGGTGTAAGGCAGGGGGATACAATCTCCCCACTGCTATTTACCGCATGCTTACAGGAGGTTTTCAGAGGCCTAGATTGGGAACAGTTAGGCATAAGAGTTAATGGAGAGTACCTTGTTCACCTGCGCTTCGCCGATGACATTGCATTGCTGAGTAACTCAGGGGATTAATTGCAACTCATGATTACGGAGTTATACAATGAGAGCACAAAAGTAGGTAATAAAATTATTCTCCAGATAACGACAGTAATGTACAACAACCTCGGAAGAGAACAGCACTTCGAGATAGGTAACAGCGCACTTCAAGTTGTAAAAGACCATGTCTACTTAGGGCAGGTAATAACCGCGAAGCTGAACCACGAGATGGAAGTAACTAGAAGAATAAAAACGGGGTGGAGCACATTTGGCAAGCACTCTCAAATTATGACAGGTAGATTTCCACTATTCCTTAAGAGGAAGGTATATAACAGCTCTATCTTGCCGGTACTTAGCTACGGAGCAGAAACCTGGAGACTTACAAAGAGGGTTCAGCTTAAATTGACCACGACGCAGCGAGAGATGGAAAGGAAAATGGTAGGGGTAACCTTAAGAGACAAGAAGAGACCACAGTGTATGAGGGAATACGCCGTGGTTAAGGATATCATAGTTAAAATCAATTGAGAAGAGGAAATGGACATGGGCCGGCCATTTAGCACGTAGACAGGATAACCGCTGGTCATTAGGAGAACTAACTGGATTCCTAGTGAATACAAGGTAGTTAGGGGTAGACAAAAGGTTAGGTGGGCAGATGAAATTAAGAAGTTTGCGGGTATAAATTACCAGCAGCAAGCACAGGACCGAGTTGACTGGCGGAACATGGGAGAGGCCTTTGTCCTGCAGTAGACGTAGTCAGGCTGATGGTGAGGATAATAATAATGATGTTTAGAAAGACGTCAGCCATTAATATGACTATATTTTCACTTCTCCAGCCACGCTGAGATTGTCGTGTAATTTTTGTTGAGTCGTGTGGAAGCGTACCACCGTTGTAATGGCGTGAGAAGCGTTAGTTAGGTGACGTTTTTTTTTTTCTGAAGGCGGAAGATGTCTCACTAACCCTGAAATTCGACTATCGTCGTCGTTCACAACCACACAAGTTATGCAAAAAGTGACCGTCATGGAATAACGTCCCCATATGATGTCGTTGTGACGTCACGGGTCGCCAAAAATGTGTCACGCCATCATGACGTCCCATAACGTGACATAATATGATTACGTCATCACATCGCATCGTCGCTTGGGCGATAGTGGGCTGACCACGGAGGCAATGCAGATCCAGGTGAGGTGCAGAGTGCCATTGATCTTAGAGACAGTGAGAAGCTATGTTAAGCTCAAACCAGTTCCGAAAGGAGTGTGGGAAAATTACTAGAGCGCCTGAAAAGGAAAAAAAAAATAAGACATCACTTTCACCCTCGAGTCGTCTTGCACGATTCCTGAGGAGACCCTGTGTGCTTTGGTGTCGTTGTCGCTGCTGTTTTGGCTTTGAAGGTCACAAACTCCGGGTGCACAGGGCCTAACTCCCAGCACAGGCCCACGGTCCGGGTCCCCGACCACGGGATCGGACAACATTTCTCAGCTTAAACAACGTTTTCGGTAGCTTATTTATTTATTATGTTTGGAATAATTGACGTATCCGTGTAGCAGGTGGTGGTCAGAGATTGCACCAGGATGACCAGTCCTTCTCTGATGAGGGAATGAGTTACCGGCGGTGGTCACCGGTGAGGCAGCACCCTAAGCCTCCTTAATGTCATTCCATCATCACGCGGATACCTTTTTTTTTAATTCTGGTGGAGAATTGCGCGGCACCAGCATTCGAACCATGGACCACTTGCACGCAAGGCTTACATAGTAACCACTATAGGTCATCGCAGCATACTTCGCAGATACCCGGCTCTCATTGAGGAAACAAGACTGAGCTGTCACCCAATGAATGATAATCTGACGAGTGTCATTGTGGACTCTGTAGTGGAAGTTGGGGGTTCGGTAGATAGACAGGGGGCTAGCAAGCTGTCCCAGGAGAGGCAGAACCTCATTAGGAAACGTCAAAGCGTGAAATCCTTGAAAAGCATGAAAACAAAATAGAACTGGCAGAAAACAAACGCATGAAAACAAAATAGAACTGGCAGAGCTTTTGAAGTTGATTATTAAGAGTAAGATATCTGATGTAAGAAGGTACAACTTAGAGAAAATTTAACATGCTCTAAAGAACAGCGAAGCGTTAAAGTGGTGAATAGGACACTTGGTAAAAGTAAAAGCTAAATGTATGCGCTAAGAGACAAAGAAAGCAAAGTATCTACCAATATGGATAGGATAGTTAAAGTATCACAGGAGTTTTACAGAGATATGTGCAGTAGCCGGGACAACCGTGATCATAATGCAAACTAGCAATACCACCAGATGAAATCCCATCAGTAATGACAGAAGTCAGGAAATCCTTAGAGTAAATTTAAAGAGGCAAAGCTGGTGGTGACCATCAGGTAACATCAAATCTTGCTGAAAGATGGAGGACAGGTTGTGTTAGAAAAACTGGCTACCATGTTTACGGAGTGCCTTCTGGAGGGGAAAGTATCAGAATCTTCGAAGATTTCTAACACAATCTTAATCTAGAGAAAAGGGTACGAGAAGAACTTGAAGAATTACAGGCTGATTAGCTTGCTCTCCATCGAAAACAAACTAATTACAAAGGTAATTGCTAACGCGGTTAAGGCAACATTACAATTCAATCAACCAAAGGATTAAGCGAAATTTTGTACAGGCTACTGAGCAATCGACTACATTCATACTATCACTCGAGCGATGAATGAATGCTCAGAATACCCCCAACCACTATACATAGCCTTCATAGATTACGAGAAGGCATTTGATTCAGTCTAAATCTCAGCAGTCATGCAGACACTGTGGAATGAAAGCGTCGACGACGCATCTGTAAACATCTCGTAAGAAATCTACAGCGGATTAACTGCCGCCATAAGCCTCCATGAAGAAAGCAACAGAATACCAACAAATATGGGTGTGATACAAGGGGATACGATCCCTACCACGTGCTTATAGGATACTTTCATCGGCCTAGAATGGGAAGTGTTAGGAATACGAGTTAACAGAGAGTACCTCAGTAACCTGCGCTTCGCCAATCACATTGCACTGCTGAGTAACTCGGGGGACGAATTGCAATTTACGATTACTGAATTGGACCATGAGAGCAGAAAGGCGGGTCTTAAAATTATTCTGCAGAGAACGAGAGTGATGTACAACAACCTCGAACGAGAGCAGCGCTTCGATATAGGTAGCAGTGCACTTGAAGTTGCAAAAAGGTAATTCTACTTAGGACAGGTAGTAACTGCGGAGCCAAACCACGAGATTGGAGTAACTAAAAGAATGAGAATAGGGTGGACCACATTCGGCAAGCATTTTCAAATCATGAATGGTAGATTGCCACCGTCCCTCAAGAGGAAGGTATATAACAGCTGCCTCTCAACGGTACTTACTTAGGGAGCAGAAACCTGCAGGATTACAAAGAGGGTTCACATTAAGTCGAAGACGACGCAGCGAGCAATGGAAAAAAAATGGCACCATATCCATGGAGTGAATGATGGGGAGGGGGGCGAAGCATTCGTCCGTCCATTCGTTCTTGCTTCCGTCCGTTCCTGCGTACGTCTGTGTAACCGTCCATGCGTCCATCCACCCGTCCGTGCGTGCGTCTGTTCGTGCGTCCGTCCCTGCGTTCGTCCTTGTATCCGCGCCTGCGTCCGTTCATGCTTATATCCATGCATATGTGTGTGTGTCCGTTCGTCCATCTATTCAGCACTCCAAGTACCACCATCTCGCATCTTTTCATCATATATTCTCCATATAGAAGCACCGCCATCCAGCAGACATTTCAAGGACTAAACGGGAGGGGGCGTATGCACACTTTCTTACGGCTTGCGCTTCGGGTTTACTTCCCACCTTTAACCACCTCGAGTTCATGGTATATACTAGTTCACTGTATTCATGGCTATGCGGCCCAACGCTCGCTAAACCTTTCTAAAACCAAGGAGGTTACACCCAGCGAGTATAACGTAGCAACCCTTTCTTGTCAGATTGTGCTCAATGTACATGCCAATAGCTGCTAATGGGGATCGCCGCGTGCGCGTTACCGAATGCTCCTGTCTCTCATTCCCCCTTAGCAGCCATTAACATGTGCATTGAGCACTATCTTTATTGTTCAACAACGCACAGAAGAAATCTCTCACCAGAACCACCTTGGAGGTCAAAATCGTAAGGACCGCTATTTCGGGTATGTGCCACTGGTTGTTACGTACTACGAGGGACGCATAAGCCACGCCATAAGGAGCTTCGCCCCTAAAAATGATTGCTGTACTTCTAAGGGACCAGAAGGAAGCAGTGTGTATCAGGGAACAAACGGCTGTTAGGGACATCATAGTCGAAATCGACAAGAAGAAGATGTAGTGAGCAGGGCACGTAGCATGAAGGCAAGACAACCGCTGGTCATGAGGATCACAGACTAGATTCCGAGAGAAGGCAAGCTGGTGAAGGGAGGACAGAAAGTTAGGTGGGCAGATGGGATTAGTAAGTCGAGGCTATAAAGTGGGCACGACCGCTAAAGTGGCAGCAGCAAGCACACGACCCTGTTGACTGGCGGAACATGGGAGAGGCGTTTGCCCTGCAGTGGGCGTGGCTGAGGCTGAGGATGATGTTGATTGTTGGGGTTAAAGACATTTATTATTTTTTCATCTATGTCTTCATAACCCATCATGCAAATACAGCGTAATGAGGTGTAGTAACCAGGTCGAGTGCCTCTTTTAGTATCACGACGAAAGCGTCTAGTTGTGTGATGCAAGCGTCCTGATTGGCCCCTTCGAGAAGCGTATACTTGAGTTTTCCTGAAGGCACAACAGGACCTCCATTCCGAGTTACGGTAACTTGAACAGATAACGAGGCATTTAGGAAATGTTACCCACAACGACCACTGCCCACCCGCGAGAAATTACCCGGATGTGATGCTCTGGTTTCGAGCGACGGAATGACAGAAAACCAAGCTGATTTGTACGTACTCGTAGTGCGATAAACTAAGGCGTGTGTCCTTTGCGTCCATGTCTCCACGTCTCGCTTTCGATGATTTTTTTAAGTGTGAATACACTTTATAAGCGACCCCAAACCATCCACCGCCGTCAGCGGCGTCCGCAGTCTTCTCTCTATCTTTAAAAAAAAGAGGACTTGGCGGGCCGCAGCGCGACGCTCTACCGAATAAGCCACGGACGCGACGCTGATATCGGTGTCAGAAACGCGCCTTATACCCCCCCCCCCCCTTCACTCACTCCTCCGCTCTCCTTGCTCGCTGCAGCTGCGCGCGCACCCCTCTCTCTCGCGTCCCCGCCTTCTCTCTCAGTCTCCCGTCGAGAGCGGGTCGTGAGGGGGAGTAAAGTTAAAATCCGTTGGCATTCGCCAGTGAGTTAACGTAAACTCCCCCGTGTGATCAAATTGCGATTCCCAGAAACGATTACACCATAAAGGCACCATAGTGTGATTAATAAATATAATAGTGTGAATTAATAAATACCCCTCATAGCATCACCCCGTGTATTCGCACTTAACCACGTTCACCATCGGGGAAATGCTTGGGAGATTTTTGTACAAGGAGCGTCCCGGAAACGACTTCTACTGTATTGTTTCACCTGGGTCACCCTTGCGTTTATCAATTATTTTCAGTTATTTTCAGTTTTTTGTGTGTTCGTGTGCAGTTTCCGTTGTTATTGTCAGATTATGTTATACTTTATATAATTTCCTGTTGTTTTCTTGTTCTTATTTAATTTTTTGGAGTATAACAAATCGCTGAGCAAGTAGATAAACATTCAATCTAAAATACTAAGATTGATGATTGATTTGTGGAGTTTAACGTCCCAAAACCACCATTTGATTATGAGAGACGCCATAGTGGAGGGCTCCGGAAATTTTGACCACCTGTGGTTCTTTAACGTGCACCCAAATCTGAGTACACGGGCCTACAACATTTCCGCCTCCATCGGAAATGCAGCCGCCGCAGCCGGGAATCGAACCCGCGACCTGCGGGTCAGCAGCCGAGTACCTTAGCCACTAGACCACCGCGGCGGGGCCTAAAATACTAAGAGTATTTAAGAGTATACTAAGAGTATACCAAGGGTATACTAAGAGTATACTCAGAGTATACTAAGAGTATACTAAGAGTATACTAAGAGTACACTAAGAGTAAGAGTTCTAAAATACACGGACATTAGAAAGAAGTCAGGCCACCGCAGAGGTGTCTTGGGGCTTCTTCTCGTGGCCGTGTTTGTACGCCCTGTCTTTTAGAATGACTGCTTTGAGATTATCTATTTCTTTTCTTCTGTGGCTTGCTTTCCACGGGCGTGGGCATTTTTTTTACGCTTCTCTCTTCCGCAGTGTTGTCCTATATTGCCTAGAATATATTCCAGGCACAATAGTTGCGCTTAACTTCCAACGCGGCTAGATCGGACATACGTACTTCGGAGACGCTGGCGTTCCAGACTACCCCACCACGGTGCTTTATGTACTCGGCTGCTGACCTGCAGGTCGCGGGATCGAATCCCGGCTGCGGCAGCTGAATTTTTTATGGAGGCGAAAATACTGTAGGCCCGTGTGCTCAGATTTGGGAGCACGTTACAAAACCAAAGGTGGATTTGGGACATTAAACCCCATATATCAATCAATAAAATCGGCGTTCCAGACCTGCAGCCTGCTTTCACTTACCTTCACTTGACGAGGCACATATAAATTTTAACTAGGCTCAACGTGTGCCGTGTTTGTGCTCGTACAACTCGGCGTAACGAAAAGCTGCAGGGGTAGATGAATTATCGGTTAGGGTCGTTTGGTTGCTGTTCGACAACGACCTGAATTGATTCAGTCTGAGTTCTTTGATCACAAACAAGCTTTAGACTCAATTGGACTTCATTAGCTTAATGAATTAACATATCTGTTCTCTTTTTTTTATCTTTCTTTATATCTTCCTATATTACACTCCCTCCTCCCTTAGCCCTTACATCACCCCTTCTCACATTTGCTTCTCTTTCCCGCCCCTTGTTTTATCATACTATATATACATGGCTATGTTATAGTCTACATTCTTACCTCCACTTTCTCTCCCCACCCTTACATCAGTCCTCCTCAAACCCCCTTTCTTTCCCATCTCGTTGCAAAGCTATGCTATACAAGGCTAGGTCATGCTTCATCCTCTCCCATTTTCCTTTCCTCCCCACCCCCTTGCTACATTATACAATGCGTGGTTCTGCTGTGCTAAGAACTGCTTGGCGCGTACATGCTTTCTGTGGCATACACCCATGGACTTTCTGTTTAGGCCACGTGGCATAACGAATGGGGTGGTGCCACCAAATTTGTGGCATGCGTGATCTTTGCTGTAAGCGTTTCTTTCAGCTCCAGGAAACATGGTACGTGCACCAAGATACGTGTATTTTCAATAAATAATTTATTATCGCTCTACTTGTGTGGATCATTATCTGTTTCGGTTTCACGGTGCCGAATTGGGCAGTGACAACGATGCATAGGTGGCTTCGTCGCGTGAGCACACAGGGCTGTGACGCCCATCGTGTTGAGTTTCATCTGCTCTCATACAGACATGCCACACCAAGCGCCAGAAAAACAAACGCGCTGAGAGTCGCCTTGGCCAGCTGCAGTAGCATCAATGCAGTGGCAAGGCAAAAGGCAGGAAGAAGGAAACAAAGCGTCTATATGAATAAATGTGAAGCATTTCTTAGCGAACTTCGATGACTTTGAGCCAATCTATCTATCTATCTATCTATCTATCTATCTATCAATCTATCTATCTATCTATCTATCTATCTATCTATCTATCGATCTATCTACCTATCTGTCTATCTATCTATCTATCTATCTATTTATCTGTCTGTCTGTCTGTCTGTCTGTCTGTCTGTCTGTCTGTCTGTCTGTCTGTCTGTCTGTCTGTCTGTCTGTCTGTCTGTCTGTCTGTCTGTCTAGCCGCCTACGACTTTTAGCGCTCCAGGCCGTTTCGATAATGGTATCGATACCAAACTTGGTATAGCATAACATGACTGTATGAAGAATATATTTGACTAGTCATAACACGAAAATCCTGACATGTATGTCATGATTTAGATTTTATGGTCCTGCAGCTCTTGCGGTGGTTTCGGTCATATGACATCTTGCAAAACTGGTATGGTATCACACCATTGCATGGCGAACACAAGCCAGAGACCCTAACATGAAAATCGTGACATGCGTGTCATGCAACAACATGACTACATGCCACGCTCATGACGCACTCACGGCCGTTTCGCTAGCGTCACATATACCAAATTTTGTATTACGGTACGTGAATGAATAAGGAAGATATATGACTGGTGCAAACATGATAATCGTGACATGCATGTCATGTACCAACATGACTACATGCCACGCTCATGATTCACTGGTGACCGTTTCACTAGCTTCACTTATACCCAATTTGGTATTACGGGACGTGAATGGATGACGAAGGTATGATATTGATGCAAACATGATTAACATGTGATGCGTGTAATGTAACAACATGACTACATGCTATAGATACGCTCACGATGCGCTCGCGGCCGTTTCGTTTACCAAATTCGGTATTACGTGACGCTAACGGACGATATAGGTAAATGACCCATCAGAAGATGATAATCACGACATGTGTGTCATGTAACAACATGACTACATGCCACTCTCATGATGCGCTCGCGGTAATTTCACAAGCTTCACATATGCCGAATTTGGTATTACGTGAAGCCAATGGATGACGAAGGTATGTTTACTGGTGCAAACATGATAATCGTGAGATGCATGTCATGTGAGAACATGTTTATATGCCAATGTCAAGGCGCCAATACATTTCGACAAGACGTGGTGCGCGTGCTCGAAGGCGTTCATTTCGTCGCATCCCGCCAGCGTTGCCACGCCAGGCGCCGGTCCTGCCACACACTCGCTGGCGCGCGCCGCTCTAAGTTGCTTTGACGCATGCGCGTTTCAGCGTGTCCAGCGTCCCTCCGTCACGAAAAGAGGGAGACGCAGCGTTGTCTGGATAACGCATGGGCATAGAGTAATGTTACTCTATGGCATCGGCGCGAAATGCAGCATGTCGCATTTCGCACCGATTGCCGTCGGGCCGCGCCGACAAACGCTGGTCGCGCCTGGTGTCAGACTATAGAGTGCTCGCATTTGGCTAACCTAGCGCCGCTGTGCATAGCGCGCACGCGCGTCAATGCTAGATTGGAGTAGTATATTGGTCCCTTCATGATGCGCTCGCAGCCGTTTTGCTAGCTCCACATATACCAAATAACCAAATTCGGTGTTACGTGACTTCAGAGCTGGATGACGATATATATGACCGGTGCAAACATGATAATCCTGTGAGGCGTGTCATGTAAGAACACGACAACATACTACGCCCACAGCGTGCTTGCGGCCGTTTCGCTTGCTACGCATATACTAAATTTGGTAATACGTGAAGTGAATAGATGACGAAGGTAAACGACACATTCAAACATGATAATTATGGTACGGAAGTCATGTACGGCGTCATATACCTCCACCTCGTATCCTTGCGGTTATTTTCAATTGACATATCAACATTTCTCATTCATGATTCGCATGTCATCGATTCCCACTGTACATGGGATTTGCCAGTTTTAGTAAACTAAAATATCCCAGTTCACTATAGTTTAATATGGTTCAAGATAATTTTATTTCCGGATGTATCTTACATAGCTTATGTGCACACAGAAAAATGGCCAACGATGAATGCGTATGTACAATGTAAGGTGTTATATACAGCGAAAATAACTTAATTGTGTATGCAGTGATGTATAATGCAAAAATTGCACAACAAAGACACGACATTCATGACCATCTGTCACACAAGTCCCGTTAAATAGGGAGGCGATTGCCGGGCTAATTCCAAGAGCCGAAGTATCGGCCCCCCGAACCGCACCACGAAAGCGTGGACAATTTAGAGGTGGTCCTTTTTGGTGCGCCAGCGGATGCCGGCTGTGGCCCAAAGAACAAGTCAGAGCCGAGAGTTGATAAACAAACAAATTATATTCTCAATAATGGCAGATCGAAAACAATACACAAAAATGCACACTCCACAATAGTTGCATACAATATGTCAACAATCAAACCAATCAATCAACGTACTACACAATACAATCAGCCACACTTGAAATAACGGACATGGACAACAATACGCACTACAATGCAGTCGCATGCATTGAACAACCAAGACACTTAAAGACTAGAGAGATAGAAAACCTATTCAGTCCAAAGTTCTTGGAACCAAAGTCTAGATGATACTCTTCCGAGAATCACTCACTCAAAGTCCAGCGTTGTTGTCGTTCCGCAGCCCTCGAAGTTTCTCTTCCAGGAAACCTCCCGTCTTCAATTGGCCACTCTTCCAACTTCAACTTCTTCGCCGGAACACGTCGGCTTCACACCCGCAGCTGTTGCCACGCGTCTTCGCTCGATAGCGGTAAACACACGCTCTTGCCTGCAGCTCGAGCCTTCACCCCTCAGGTGGAAATCCTCTTCATCTCCGGCTTCGTCCCTACGGACCAAAACCTTCGCCGACTACACGGCGGAATCCCTACGCGCTCTGGCGCTCACTTCCGTCTCCTCCTGATCTCTCATCTCGGCTGCTCGGTTAAATACCTTGCGCGCGACATTCCAGACGGTTCTCGTCATTTCGTCGGCGCGATACGCAGCGAAAGCTGGGAAGAGGGCGAGACGGTTGGAAAGCCCTCCGCGGCCGATGAGTCAACTCGGTATGACCACGCCCCTTTCGTTCTGGAAAAATCGAGTGCTTGCTCGGCCGCCGTTGTGGGGTGAGGAGGTTCGTCGGTGAAGCCACGCTTCTGCGGGAAGAGCGCGCGCCCGGGGAGCCTTGGCCCTTTGTTTTCTTTTTTTTCCTTTTTTCTTCTTTTGACTTCGCGGCGTTTCTCCCGCCCGTTATCGCAAGAATTTGGTGGCGCGCCCATTTTTAGCGCTCGTTCTGTGACACTGCCCCCCACTTTAAGAATATTATCTCATAATATTCAAAACCACACAAACGAGCGCGAACAGTCACCACACACTCCCACAGACTGTAACACCATCCGTCGCTCATGACACTTCACCTTCACAATAGATCACTTAATACAATTGTACATTGTAATTCAATTACACAGCACTTGAAATATAACCACAGGCACATGAGTACAACACTCCACCACAAATTCCCAACTATACAAATGTACAAAGCTTTCATTACAACAATGGTCCAATACTATACATCACACCACAGCACAACACTTCGACACTTGTGACACAGGATAACCAGAACATTAACACAACATATGGCACTCAGCACTGCCCAACACATTCAGATTCGACCTCAGCAATTATCCTGAGTACTTCGAGCAGCGCTTGCGCCCCTTTTTGCAGTGCTCGCTTGATCTTTTCTTGTGTTTCCACGTTCTTTTTCGGCGAGCCCTTTTCAACGACGATATCTGAGGCGTCGTCTCAGCCATCGTTGTCACTTTCGACACCGTTAACGGGTCATAACATTCGACGGGTCCTGTCTGTTTGTTTTCCAGCTTGATCATGCCTCTACATTTTGCCCGGCTGGCCAACTCCGTCTCCTTTACACTGTCGGTCGGTTGAGGTCGTGCCGACGTAAGTCCAGTTGCTCGGCCCGTGAACTCATTCAACACGATAATCTTCTCATTCACTGTGTCTTGCGCCACGGCTTCGCCTTGGGCTCTAGTGAGATCCGTCACGGGCTGGTGCTCCCTTGTATCTCGCGGTCGCTGGGTTGGCGAGGACTCTATCTTAGGGTATTCTCCCAAACATTCCGGATCATTCGGTCCTCGCGCCCCGTCGATGTTTCCGATGACAAGGTCGTAAAGGGGGGTCGTCATACATAGAGCGGTAACTTTCCCGCTGAAGTACGGGGTTTCCACCTCAATCTCTGCTTCGGGAAGCATCGTAACTGTACGGTCAATTAGGCAAACCGGTTTCGTTTTGCCTGTTAACTCACCTTCCCGTACCAAATTTCTCCGCACAATAACAGTGGAACTGCCGGTATCTCTTAACACCGTAACCTTTTTGCCCGCAACTTTTCCAGGCAGCGCTGGCATTCCTTTCGTAACACCGGTTGGCTGTTTTGACTTTACCGCACCCACAATAGGAATTTGCTCCCCATTTTTCAACTCTACAAATCCATCGGTGACGGCATTATTATCAGATTTCGGTGCCGCTTGCACACAGGATACCTGGTGAGTTTGACTCGCTCCGTTTCGACATGCGTCTGCTTTGTGCCCAGTCTGACCACACTTAAAACATTTCACTACCGTAGGGCTCGTCAAGATCGTTCGACAGTTTTTCGCGCGATGACCCACTCGGTTACACAGAAAACATCGCTGAATGCTCTCTGGTGCACGCTTCTTTTCTTCGGGAGCCAATTTCTTCGAATCATCGTGACAATCCTTCTTGACCTTGGCCAAATTAGTGCCACCTTGCGCTTCCAAGAATTGATCAGCCAATTCAAGCATGTCTTCAAGTGAGTCAGCCTTCCTCTCTTTTAAGTACAGTGACAGGCTTGGGTGGCAACTAGTAAGAAATTGTTCTCTAATTAGCAGCTCTCTAAGCTCATCGTACTCCTGCGCTGTCCCTGAAAGTTCAATCCATCTGTCGAAATAATGGCAAAGTCGGGCGGCATACTGCGTAGCCGTCTCACCATCAGCTGGCTTTCCTGTCCGAAATCTGTCCCGGAATCCTTCTACAGTAAATCTAAATCGCTTCAGCAAAGCAGCTTTCATCTTTGCGTAGTCGGCTGCATCGGTCGGCGTCAGCCTGCCGTACACACTGAGCGCTTCCCCACTCAAGCAAGTACTCAAAGTAGTCGCCCATTGATGTTCCGGCCAATTCTGGCTCTTCGCAATCGTCTCAAATCGGTGAAGGTACGCGTCAAGGTCGTCCTTCCTTTCATCAAAAGCTACGAGCAGCTTGCTTGGGTTCAAGCGGAAGTTGTGATCTTCCCGTTCGCTGCTTTCAACTCTAGCTTGGACGGGAGTTTCGCTTCGCTGTTGCAAACGGAGCCGCGCCGCTCGAGTTCCATCTCGTGCTGCCGCTGCCGTTCCCTTTCAGCCATCTCCGCGTCTCTTTCTTCTCTCGCCCTTTCGGCTGCCAACTTTTCTCTCTCCAGCTCCAACTTCAATTGCTGCTCTCTTTCTTCCTTCAGCTGTCGCTCTTTTGCCTCTCATTCTTCTTTCAGCTGTCGCTCCTTTGCTTCTCTTTCTTCTCTCGCCCTTTCAGCGGCCAGCCTTTCTCTCTCCAACTCAGCTGCCTTTTCTTCTTTGGCCCTCTCTGCCGCCAACCTCTCTCTCTCCAACTCAGCTTCTTTTTCCGCTTCGGCTCTTTCGACTGCCAACCTCTCTCGTTCCAACTCAGCTGTTTTTTCTTCCTTGGCTCTCTCAGCTGCCAACCTTTCTCTCTCCACCGCCTCTTTCTCCTTCTGGCTTACCCATTTCCGTAGTTCGGTGCCGGAAAGACCCATCTTCTCACCAAGCGCAACTAACTTTTCGAGATCCATTGTGTCTCGCAACTCGCAAATAAAACCTTGCCGCGTGCAAAAAGTATCTGCCTAAATCAGTCTATCGGAACACTCCCCTGCACTCGTTAACGAGAACACTGAACAACACACAGAATCGTTCCGATAGCAGTATCACCAACTCGAGGATCTTTCCTACTAATTTGGACACACTGTGCACCAAAAGGTCCTGTCGCGGACGCCAGATTAATTGTCACACAAGTCCCGTTAAATAGGGAGGCGATCGCCGGGCTAATTCCAAGAGCCGAAGTATCGGCCCCCCGAACCGCACCACGAAAGCGTGGACAATTTAGAAGTGGTCCTTTTTGGCGCGCCAGCGGACGCCGGCTGTGGCCCAAAGAACAAGTCAGAGCCGAGAGTTGATAAACAAACAAATTCTATTCTTAATAATGGCAGATCGAAAACAATACACAAAAATGCACACTCCACAATAGTTGCATACAATATGTCAACAAACAAACCAATCAATCAACGTACTACACAATACAATCAGCCACACTTGAAATAACGGACATGGACAACAATACGCACTACAATGCAGTCGCATGCATTGAACAACCAAGACACTTAAAGACTAGAGAGATAGAAAACCTATTCAGTCCAAAGTTCTTGGAACCAAAGTCTAGATGATACTCTTCCGAGAATCACTCACTCAAAGTCCAGCGTTGTTGTCGTTCCGCAGCCCTCGAAGTTTCTCTTCCAGGAAACCTCCCGTCTTCAATTGGCCACTCTTCCAACTTCAACTTCTTCGCCGGAACACGTCGGCTTCACACCCGCAGCTGTTGCCACGCGTCTTCGCTCGATAGCGGTAAACACACGCTCTTGCCTGCAGCTCGAGCCTTCACCCCTCAGGTGGAAATCCTCTTCATCTCCGGCTTCGTCCCTACGGACCAAAACCTTCGCCGACTACACGGCGGAATCCCTACGCGCTCTGGCGCTCACTTCCGTCTCCTCCTGATCTCTCATCTCGGCTGCTCGGTTAAATACCTTGCGCGCGACATTCCAGACGGTTCTCGTCATTTCGTCGGCGCGATACGCAGCGAAAGCTGGGAAGAGGGCGAGACGGTTGGAAAGCCCTCCGCAGCCGATGAGTCAACTCGGTATGACCACGCCCCTTTCGTTCTGGAAAAATCGAGTGCTTGCTCGGCCGCCGTTGTGGGGTGAGGAGGTTCGTCGGTGAAGCCACGCTTCTGCGGGGAGAGCGCGCGCCCGGGGAGCCTTGGCCGTTTGTTTTCTTTTTTTTCCTTTTTTCTTCTTTTGACTTCGCGGCGTTTCTCCCGCCCGTTATCGCAAGAATTTGGTGGCGCGCCCATTTTTAGCGCTCGTTCTGTGACACCATCGAGATGATTAAACTTAAATAAACAGTAAGGCTATATGAACAAACAAGGGGGGTGGGGTAATTCACAACTTATGTGCAGAACGTCGACGAGGAAGCCGCCCGACGCTCGATGCGCCGGACTTATATAGACTTTAAGATGCTGATGGAGGATGAGACACCCCCTCTGTTGGACGCTCACAGCGTCTCTGAACGAGGCGTCGAGTGTCTTTTCGAAAGTACTCAGAGTCCTTGACGGACGCTCAGAGTGTCTCTGCAAAGGAACGCCAGCACACTCGTAACAGCAGGCATGCTACTTCTCTCCTTGTTCACAAAAGCGTTTCGCAGATGGCGGAGGTCATTCACGTCACTACAAATCTGGTGTGACGTCATGACAACTGCCGTTGCTTCTCCTATTCTAAACTGTCAGTGTTGCTGCGCAAGCGATTTGCCTAGATCGCGAGAGTGAGCATTCAGCTACACTTTTAGAAGTGAAATAAAATATAATCTACGCGTTTGTTGTGTCCGACTATTCGTGTGCAGAGTCCTTGCGTACAGAGGAAACCCACGACAGGCTCGAGATAGCCTCGAAATTTGGTGCAACACCCCGTTTAAGCAACTCCACAATTGAAATGCTGCACTAAGAGCGCTCGAACCTTCTTCGTAGTGCAATTGAAGCAAACATTCGCCTACGCGTACCTAAAAACTCAGCCATTTCACGTGAAGACCAATGAGCGATAAAGCTTCTTTCTTGTGTTAACGTAAACGCTGGGTTAATTACAAAATAAAAGATCGCTATTACTCACGAAAATATACTTGTTTCCGGTAACGTGGCTTTTATTCAAATTTGTCTAGAGTTGGGGTCTTCTTGAGAGAGTGACTGAAACATGGAGACATGATGAGCAGTCTTTCTCCTCTTCTAAGAGCTCTTGCAACTATTCTGAAGTGTGCGTGATACCGGCATTCGCCGGTAAACTGTTGTTCTCATAATTTCTGGCATAGCCTCGGGACGGCTTTAAGCTCTCCCATAGTAGAGTACCCTGTACTCTAAATCGTTACCCACTTTTTCAACCCCCCCCCCCCCAAACCTGCGGCGATGTTCTATATGCCTTCGGGACGGCTTTGTGCTCTCCCATGGTTGAGTACTTAGTTCTCTAAATCGTCAACCACTTTTTCTAAACACACTCTGTGGATTAGGACATATGTGATTCAAGATAAAAGAATCGTTAAACGCTTCTTTTTCTAAGCACACATCCTACTCGCTTTACATGGCACTGTCTTTCACGACCCGTATAGGGACGGCTTAGTAATTTCCCATAGTAGAGTATTCTAAATCGTTCAACATTTTTTTCTGAGAACGCAGTGTAGTGCTCTCCTGCAGCTGAGTAACATCGTACTCCAAATCGTTGAACACTTCCAAATACAAAGTGCCGCGGCCGTGGAAGAATTTCACGTAGCTGGGATTGTTTTCTGCTCTCCCTTAGTAGAGTACCAAGTCGTCCAAATTGTGAAACACTTTTTAAATGCGAACCATTTCTTAGCGATATTCGGCGACTGAGCGTATCTATCTATGTACCTAGCCGCCGACCACTTTTAGCTCTCCTGGCCGTTTCGATAATGGTATCGATACCAAACTTGGTATGGCATAACATGACTGTCTGAAGGACATATTTGACCAGCGATAACATGAAAATTATGATATCTATGTCATGAATGTCATGATTTACATTTCATGGGTCCTGGAGCTCTTGCGGTGGTTTCGTTCACATGGCATGTTGCAAAACTGATGTGGCATGTCATGATTGCATGGCGAACACAAGCCACAGACTCCAACATGAAAACCATTATATGTTAGTCATGTAACATCATGACTACATGCCGCGCTTATGATGCTCTCGCGGCCATTTCACAAGCTTTACATATGCCAAATTTGGTATTACAAGACGTCAATGGATGACGAATGTATGTTTACTGGTGCAAATATGATAATCGTGAGATGGATGTCATGTGAGAACATGTTTACATGCCAATGTCAAGGTGCCAATACATTTCGACATGACGTGGTGCGCGTGCTCACCGGCGTTGATTTCGTCGCGTCCCGCCAGCGTTGCGACGCCAGGCGCCGGTCCTGCCATACACTCGCTGGCGCGCGCCGCTCTACGTTGCTTTGACGCATGCGCGTTTCAGCGCTTCCGGCGTCCCTCCATCACGAAAAGAGGGAGACGCAGTGTTGTCTGGATAACGCATGGGCATAGAGTAATGTTACTCTATGGCATCAGCGCGAAATGCATCATGTCGCATTTCGCACCGATTGTCGTCGGGCCGCGCCGACAAACGCTGGTCGCGCCTCGCGGCAGACTATCTTCCTGAGTACCAGCAATGGGAGATTTGTCCAAAATATTGGACATTGAAGACCGAGCAATTACAACTTTTCCAAAGCTCCTATCGCCGTGGAACCGGTTGTCCAATACCTTGGACAACTGAAGCTGTCATTAGTACCGTGGTTTTAAAATTAGAGATCTCGAAACGCCGCTAGGAGTATTCATAATGGCGGCGTTCAGAGGTGCGGCGTTCTACGGTGTCAACCGTAACCGTAAGTACTTTTTTTCGCACTTTGAGCTTATTTAATGTCATTTCATAGGTTAAACGTCAAAGATAATGTTGCAGAGGGCACACGCAACTAAATATTTCAGCTCTTAACATCCTTTGTTTTACCTACGTGGTGTGAGCTTTGACATGTCCAAAAGATTGGCCGTCGGGACTGAACCAAGTTGCTTTTTGTGAATTACGTGGCGCGCTGCCGTGTGAACAGAACGTGCTTGCTTCCGATTGCTACTAGGTTGCGGTACGATATGAAATTCTTTTTCATTTAGGAAAAAGGGCACGCGTCAGTGATGAGACGGCCGAAAGAATCCTTGAACGAATCGCTGGAACGGCCACGCCCAACATTGATCTTTCGGACAGTGACGGCGACACTTTGGTAGACACTACATTTTTGGCTCCACTTGATACCCTGAGCTCTGAAGAGGACGAAAATAGCGACGATGAACACCCATCCACCTCGAAGACGACAAAGGGGCAGTCATGAAAACGCCATGATGGGTAAGCAATAGTAGTAGTATGCGTTTTGGGAAGGGGGGGGGGGCTAATTTACTGCAGGAGTGTGCATTGTGACGGTCTGTCATTGCCATGTGAACGGATCAAAAGTAACTCTGCTCTTTCACGCTGTTTTTTCTTCATGCAGGCCGCTTCCGTCTTGGATTCCTGACTTCACATCCACCCCTGATGACAGTCAACAACGGATTTCGTGCAGTCCAAGTGACTACCTCGTTCAGTATGTGCCACATGAAGTCTTCGAGATGATGGCTTTGCCATGAACACGACACATGTCCAGGAGACTGGAAAAAGTCTGGAGACCTCAGTAGAAGAACTCAAAATGTTTTTTGGGATTTCACTCACAATGTCCTGCCTGTGCTACCCGCAGATTCGCATGTACTGGATGAAAAAGACAAGGGTACCTCTTGTTGCCGATAACATAACAAAGAACCGGTACTTTCAACTTCGGCGCCGGCTGAAGCTAGTTAACGAACTTGATGTAAGTGAGCAAGAAAAAGAGAAAGACAGGCTCTGGCGCATAAGACCACTGGTGTCATTTCTACTGGAAGGGTGTCACAAGCTTCCTCGGGAAGAGAATGTCAGCATTGACGAACAAATGATCCCGTTCAGTCGACGAACGCAGCTGAAGCAGTTCGTACCACGCAAGCCAAATCCAGAGGGGCTTAAAAACTTTGTGCTCGCAACGCCAGGTGGATTAATCCTCGATTTTGAGATCTATCAAGGAAAAAAGGCAGCATTGTATCCAAGCAGCTCTGAAATAGGAGAATCCGCAAAGCTGAGGTTCACTGAGACGCTTCCTCCCGGATCGAGGGTCTACTTCGACAGATACTTCACATCAGGGCCGCTGCTGGATAAGCTAGCAGAAAACGTAATCGCTGGCACGGGAACAATTATGAACAACCGGATCCCAAAAGGGGTGAAACTATCCAGCGAGAAAGAGCTAAAAGAAAAAGGAAGAGGGACGTCAGAGATGTTTGCGAGAAACGACAAAAAATAGGCAGTTGTACGTTGGTATGACAATAAGCCTATCACGTTGATGTCCTCTATCCACGGCCAGCACCAAGAAGACACATGCCGTAGGTGGTCCAGGAAAGAAAAAAAACACATTGATGTGCCCCGGCCAGATGTTGTACGGTTGTACAATGTCAACATGGGAGGAGTTGACCTCGCAGATCGTGTGATCAGCTATTACACAATGAAAGCTCGAGTGAACAAGTGGACCATCAGAAGAAGCATCTTCCACCTATTCGACATTGCGTTAAGCAACTCATGGATGCAGTACGTGCAAGACATGCGGGCGCAACAAAAGCGCCAGAAAGTGATCGTGAAATTCCTGGAGTTTCGTCTGTCTGTTGGTGAGGAACTAATCGCGCAAGCTCAAAGTCAAAATGAAGCGGAGAGTGACTCCGACGAAGAATGGTGCCCTCCACCAAAAAGGGCTCCGTTGCCTCCAGTCGAAGCAAGAGCAAAGACGTTAGGCCATTTCTCAAGACTGGCAGATGCTCCGAATGCGGCCCGCTGCAGGCTCGAAGGATGCAACAAGAACACGAAGTTCTTCTGCACAAAGTGTCATTTGTTTTTTTTTTGCGTCACCAAAGACAGGAGATGCTTCGAAATGCTCACACCAAGTGAATGAAGGAGCTCACACAAACTGAACAAAGCAGTTTGTAAATAAAATGTTCCTACGTTTACTTGATCAAATTATTTATCACAAAAAAAAAACATCTCGCGTGTAACAATACCACTGCGTTAGAAAAGACCGCATAGAGTCCCAATGTCCAATATAAAGGACAATGCGGCACACACGTCCGAAAGTTTGCAGTGAAGAATAGGTTATTATTATATCCAGAGGTCCTCATAAACTAATTTTGAAAGTTTCGCCAAAATCCGTTCCACTAAAATCAGTGTGGGACTCAGGAAAATATAGAGTGCTCGCATTTTGCTAACCTACCGCCGCTGCGCCTAGCGTGCACGCGCGTGAATGCTAGATTGGAGTAGTATATTTGTCCCCTCATGATGCGCTCGCAGCCGTTTAGCTAGCTCCACATATACCAAATTCGGTGTTACGTGACGTCCGTGCTGGATGACGAAATATATGACCGGTGCAAACATGATAATCCTGACACGCGTGTCATGTAAGAACACGACAACATACTACGCTCACAGCGTGCTTGCGGCCGTTTCGCTAGTGTTGTGATCCCGGGGTGCTGTGGTAGCGTGGTGTAGCTTCGGGTTGAGGAAACGAGCGCTTACAAGATGGGGATGCGAAAAAACAAACAGGTTTATGGCACTATTTACAAATATTTACAGCATGAGGTTAAAAGTTCGCAAACCACGAACGTGGTGGTTGAACCGCTACACAGTTCAGAGCCATCACAAACTACGAACGTGGTGGTTGAACCTTCACTTGGTTCAGAGCCTTCACAAACTACGAACGTGGTGGTTGAACCTTTACTTGGTCCAGAGCAACGTCCCGCACTCGGCGGCGTCCTTATAAGCCCTGTCGGGCTCCTCCTTCTTGCGGGGAACACCAATCACACACACACACAACAGGTGAAAGGTACGAGCAGGCACGGCGCACGTGAACATCCAATTTCGAGTCAAGATCACTGCACTTAAAGGTGGCGCCAGAGAGGCTCTTGCTCGTCGTGTATGTCGCTGGTCGAGGGGTCCCAAGCTTCGGACAGCAGACATCAAACGGTCCGCCAAACGGTCCGCTCAATTAGCCGGGCACTTTGTGGCGGCGGTCGCCGTTTCTTCAAAGGAATACGCTCTTTGTTGTCCCCTCCGGAACGGCTTACAGCTTCGTGGCGACAGGACGTCTCATCCGCCGGCTAGCAGGGACAATAGCTGGCGAGCATAGACATTCGGCGAGTCGGCTACTTGTTTGAGGATTAAAAGAGCGCCGCTCCCCCGTCATCTCTGGACGCTGGTTCCGAGAAAACTGGAGTTCCAGGCGTGGGAACGCGGCCCGGCTACGCTTCTCAGCGACAGCATGGCGCCTGCTGACGCCGGTCATAACAGCTTCCCCCTCGCCAGATGAGTCACGGAGGGCAGCGGTCAACACTGCTGCTCGCAGGGACGACGAAAGGGTCCGTAGTCGAATCCCAAGAACTCGCCTTCGCTTGTGGCATGGTCTGAGTAAAGGCCGAATCTTCGACACCGTTTCTGAAACTTGACCACAGGCACAAGCAAGCACTCGGCCCCCTTCGAACAAACCAAGCCAAAAGAGGGATGACAAACCAATTTTAATTACTAGCTTTAACAAAAGCTCACTCTCAGAACTCTCAGGACTCACTTGAGCTGAAAAACCAGACGTGCTACCTTACAAATTTACATAATAAGATGCACGACAAAAAAACTAAAATATCAATTTTGATACACCAAGAGCACTCCAGAATGGTTTAGAAAGAGCGACGGAGCACGCCAGCGTTTCCATTCAATTTGCCCTTTTCCTAATGCCAAAATGATATTTTCGAAGAATCAAGCTCCGCCTCACAAGGCGACTGTTCTTCGATGTCATGGTTTGCAGCCAAGAGACAATGGCCTGTATCTACTTTAAATTTAGCCCTCCCCTGAGATAACACTGCCACTGATGAATGCTCTACACAATGCAGGCGCACTCCTTTCCTGAAGCGCAGTACGTTATCTCACGAGAGTCCAAACTCTGGCTCAAGTAGAACGCATCATACTCGTTGCCACTGTCGTCGATACATATAACGGCAGACTCTTTCTTTTTGTCGCTGACTACTTACACGGCCCTGTCCTGCTGAGAGCATCAGTCAGGAACTCGGATTCAGTGAGCGCTAATTTTGTCCGAACGTCCGTCTTTGTTTACGGCCGCCCGTAATTGTCTACCACTGAGACATAAAGTTCACCAGCCTCCCGAAAGCTTAACCAAAGCTTTGACCTAACGGGCTACCTCAACGGTTAGGGAAAGCTTAAATGATCCGTTTATATGATCTCTAGATCAATCATTCTTCAAAGAAGACAACAACAAAAAGTGACAAACACTGCCTTCTAGCAGGTTAGTTTGGTTAGTTACCTGCCTTTGCTAACACCTTTGATTAAAAAAACACTGAGTTCTTCTGAGCGCTTTCAATTATTCTCATTCTTACGGCGCTGCAAAATTCACGGCACTACTAACCAAACGCTTAGGCCTTCACGGTCTAAACGTTCACCCTTACATTACGTTGCAACACACCGTGTGCAACACAAAAATAATGCTAAGTGCAATACTCATTAAATGCACCTCACAATAATGCACAGGGTTTCGCTAAAACCGTGCACCAATGGCTCTCAATTCTCATAGCGCGCAACGACAGCTCCTCTGTGTTGCGCCGAACTCTATCATTTTACGAAATCGTTCGGTTTATGTTAATATCTTCTTCCTAAATGCCAATTCACGCCACATCCACATGACAGTAAAGGCATACGATATCAAACTAAACCTTTGAAACACTAAAAAAAACCGAATTTTTGTTTTTTTTACCTTCTCGGTATATTCGTACAAAAGATTAACGGACTTCAATTTTCAGCCTTTAGTTCGGCGGTTTTCCTTTTGAAAATTTTCCACCGCATCACGTAACTTACCAAATTAAAAAGGCTCAAATCTGCAATTCCAATGCAATACTGAGTGACACAATTTACACGCACGCACCAAAATTACTCAAACTGACCGCCCCCTTTTCTCAATTTGATTCGCTTGAATCGCACACGATGGGGTCGCGGTCCCGGCGGATTTCGAGCACGCCGGAGGCTACAAAACGTGCAACCGCTAGGCTGTGTCCTGCTGTCACGCCTCATTCTGCATTTAGGCCGGCTCCACTCAGGAATGTGCAAGAGACGCCAGAAGCAGGGTTGAGACAGGGGACATTGTCTCTTTGTGCTCGCCCCGACGCGGTTTTTAGCCACTCTGCGCTTTCGACTTTGATCTTTCGGGCAAGGCCGCTTTCCCGAAGTCGTTGAACGCAGCCGCGCTTTTCGTTGGGGTAACGCACCTCGTTTCCCCCCTCTACACCTCGCTCGCCGCTTGTACCTCTCGGAACGCCACCATTGACGTTTCCTGGAACGGATTAACGGCCGACCCTCTCGTCGTTCTTGTGACTGAGTGGGGCCTGTCCTAGGCTTGCGCAGTGACGAATGCCTCCGCTTCTTCCTTTTTTTGCGATGTTTGCAAACCAGCTCGGTGTTATCGCTGCTCTGCTGAAGCGTGGCGCTCTTGCTCTCATCAGCCACTGCGCTAACCATGCCTAAATTTGACAATGTCGAAAGGTCCCCCTGAGGCACGAAGAAGGTTTCCAGCCTCTTACTGGGCCCATTAGGGCTGCTGGCACCCTCTTCATCCACGGAAGGAGCGTCTTTCGACATCGTCCCCACCTCCAGACCGGCCACGGCCTCGTTCTCTACATCATTTACTTGGATGCATTCGAGAATATGCGGGCCCTTCTCTGGCGCAATCTGTTCCTGTCGCGCTTCATGACGCGCCTCAACTTCCGGCGCTTTGTGATGCACCTTGCTTTCAGACTCAGGTCTGATCCTTTCTTTCTTTTTGCTATCAGAATTTCCAAATCTTCTGATTAGCTCTGCTTTCACAACTTCGTAGTTGTTCGCGTGCTGCTCACTGAGTCGCGCAACAACGTCCGCTGCCTCGCAGGGCAGAACCGTGCGTAGCTTCTGAGACCAGGTGTCTCGCTCACACTTCAGTTCACTACACTTTCGTTCAAATAGTCTAAGATACAAGCCCATATCCCACGATACCTCATATGGCTGCATGTACCTAGACATCTCGAACTCTGCCTCATTTTCGAGAAGTACTCCTTGCTGGCGTCCCAACCTCTTACTCAACTCATAGTCTTGTTTGAAAAACTTTAGCTTGAGGCTTTCTCTTTCGTCTTCACTCTTTCCTTCCATCTGAGCTGCTCTTAGTTTTCTTTCGATGATGAGGTCCCATTCTTCACTTAGTTCCTCATCATCAGCCCCCAAATCATTAATCGCTTGAATGATTATGGGTTTTCGTGCCAAACCCTTTGTATCGATCCCCAATTCCTCACACAACAGCAACAAGTCTGACTTCTGCAGCTCCCGTAAGTCCATGATCGTACTGAGTGCTCGCTACTTCCAAAAAAACTTTCCGAAACGGCGAAACTGAGTCTTTCGGCAAAGTTAACTACCAGTTCTAAATTTTAACCCTCTTTTAGAACCTGGTTCACTCAAAACAAAAGCCAAGCACTCACCCATAAGTGATCCATGTCTCGAGCCAGCTGCTTCCCTTGGGCCGACTGTTGTTGTTCCTTGTAGCTTCGAATCCGACGGTTGCCAACCAGTTGTTGGGAATCCCACCGCTGATCACCAGTTGTTGCGACTCCCGGTGGTTGTCGTATCCCACCTCCGGTTGACGAAGGAAGAAGCAGGACGTTGGAGGATGCGAAAAACAGAACAGGGTTATGACACTATTTACAAATATTTACAGCATGAGGTTAAGAGTTCGCAAACCACGAACGTGGTGGTTGAACCGCTACACAGTTCAGAGCCATCACAAACTACGAACGTGGTGGTTGAACCTTCACTTGGTTCAGAGCCTTCACAAACTACGAACGTGGTGGTTGAACCTTTACTTGGTCCAGAGCAACGTCCCGCACTCGGCGGCGTCCTTATAAGCCCTGTCGGGCTCCTCCTTCTTGCGGGGAACACCAATCACACACACACAACAGGTGAAAGGTACGAGCAGGCACGGCGCACGTGAACATCCAATTTCGAGTCAAGATCACTGCACTTAAAGGTGGCGCCAGAGAGGCTCTTGCTCGTCGTGTATGTCGCTGGTCGAGGGGTCCCAAGCTTCGGACAGCAGACATCAAACGGTCCGCCAAACGGTCTGCTCAATTAGCCGGGCACTTTGTGGCGGCGGTCGCCGTTTCTTCAAAGGAATACGCTCTTTGTTGTCCCCTCCGGAACGGCTTACAGCTTCGTGGCGACAGGACGTCTCATCCGCCGGCTAGCAGGGACAATAGCTGGCGAGCATAGACATTCGGCGAGTCGGCTACTTGTTTGAGGATTAAAAGAGCGCCGCTCCCCCGTCATCTCTGGACGCTGGTTCCGAGAAAACTGGAGTTCCAGGCGTGGGAACGCGGCCCGGCTACGCTTCTCAGCGACAGCATGGCGCCTGCTGACGCCGGTCATAACACTAGCTACACATATACTAAATTTGGCATCGCTTGAAGTGAATAGATGACGAAGGTAAACGACACATCCAAACATGATAATCACGAAACGGAAGTCATGTACAGCGTCATTTACCTCCACCTCGTATCCTTGTGGTGATTTTAAATTGACATATCAACATTTCTCATTCATGATTCGCATGTCATCGATTCCCACTGTACATGGGATTTGCCAGTTTTAGTAAACTAAAATATCCCAGTTCACTATAGTTTAATATGGTTCAAGATAATTTCATTTCCGGATGTATCTTACATAGCTTATGTGCACACAGAAAAATGGACAACGATGAATGCGTATGTACAATGCAAGGTGTTATATACAGCGAAAATAACTTAATTGTGTATGCAGTGATGTATAATACAAAAATTGCACAACCAAGACACGACATTCATGACTATCGAGATGATTAAACTTAAATAAACAGTAAGGCTATATGAACAAACAAGGGGGGAGAGGTAATTCACAACTTATGTGCAGAACGTCAACGAGGAAGCCGCCCGACGCTCGATGCGCCGGCCTTATATAGGCTTCGAGATGCTGATGGAGGATGAGACACCCCCGCTGTTGGACGCGCACAGCGTCTCTGAACGAGGCGTCGAGTGTCTTTTCGAAAGTACTCAGAGTCCTTGACGGACGCTCAGAGTGTCTCTGCAAAGGGACGCCAGCACACTCGTACCAGCAGGCACGCTACTTCTCTCCTTGTTCACAAAATGCGTTTCGCAGATGGCGGAGGTCACTCACGTCACTACAAATCTGGCGTGACGTCATGACAACTGCTGTTGCTTCTCGTATTCTAAACTGTCAGTGTTGCTGCGCAAGCGATTTGCCTAGATCGCGAGAGTGAGCATTCAGCTACACTTTTAGAAGTGAAATAAAATATATTCTACGCGTTTGTTGTGTCCGACTATTCGTGTGCAGAGTCATTGCGTACAGAGGAAACCCACGACAGGCTCGAGATAGCCTCGAATTTGGTGCAACACCCCGTTTAAGCAACTCCGCAATTGAAATGCTGCACTAAGAGTGCTCGAATCTTCCTAGTGCAATTGAAGCAAACATTCGCCTACGCGTACCTAAAAACTCAGCCATTTCACGTGAAGACCATTGAGCGATAAAGCTTCTTTCTTGTGTTAACGTAAACGCTGGGTTAATTACAAAATAAAAGATCGCTATTACTCACAAAAGTATTCTTGTTTCCGGTAACGTGGCTTTTATTCAGATTTGTCTAGACTTGGGGTATTCTTGAGAGAGTGACTGAAACATGGAGACATGATGAGCAGTCTTTCTCCTCTTGTGAGAGTTCTCGCAACAATTCTGAAGTGTGCGTATAGCCGGCATTCACCGGTGAACTGTTTCAAACCTGACGGCAATGTTCTATATGCCTTCGGGACGGCTTTATGCTCTCCCATAGTAGAGTACCCTGTACTCTAAATCGTTACCCACTTTTTCTAATCCCCCCCCCCCCAAACCTGACGGCAATGTTCTATATGCCTTCGGGACGGCTTTATGCTCCCCCATAGTAGAGTACCCTGTACTCTAAATCGTTACCCACTTTTTCTACCCCCCCCCCCCCCAACTTGCGGCAATGTTCTATATGTCTTCGGGACGGCTTTTTGCTCTCCCATAGTAGAGTACTTATTACTCTAAATCGTCGACCACTTTTTCTAAACACGCTCTGTGGATTAGGTCATATGTGATTCAAGATACTCGCTTTACATGGCGCTGTCCTTCACCACCCGTATAGGGACGGCTTAGTACTTTCGCATAGTAGAGTATTCTAAATCGTTCAACATTTTTTTCTGAGAACACAGTGTAGTGCTCTCCTGCAGCTGAGTAACATTGTAGTCGAAATCGTTGAACACTTCTAAATAAAAACTGCCGCGGCCGTGGAAGAATTTCACGTAGCTGGGACGGTCTTCTGCTCTCCCTTAGTAGAGTACCATGTAGTCCAAATTGTGAAACACTTTTAAATGCGAACCATTTCTTAGCGAACTTCGGCGACTGGGCGTATCTGTCTATTTATCTGACTACCGACGAATTTTAGCCCTCCTGGCCGTTTGATAATGGTATCGATACCAAACTTGGTAACGCATAACGTGACTGTTGGAATAACATATCTGACTAGGGATAACATAAAAATCATGATATGTATGTCATGAATGTCATGATTTACATTTCATGGTCTTGGAGCTCTCTCGTTGGTTTTGTTAACATGGCATGTTGCAAAACTGGTACGGCATGTCATGATTGCAGGGCAAACACAAGCCATTGACCTTAACATGAAAACCACGACATGTTTTTCATGTAACAACATGACTACATGCCACGCTCATGATGCGCTCGCGGCCGTTTCGCTAGCGTCACATATACTTTGGTATTACAGTGCGTGAATCAATGACGAAGGTATGTGACTGGTGCAAACATGATAATCATGAGATGCACGACATGTAAGTACTATACAACATACCACACTCATAGCGTGCTCACGGTCGTTTCGCTAGCTTCACATGTGCTAAATTCGGTATCACGTGGCTTGAATAGATGACGAAGGTAAACGACACACCCATACATGATGATCATGACAGGAAGTTATGTACGGCATCATCTACCTCCGCCTCGTACCGTTGTGTTCATTTTAAAGTGGCATATCAACATTTCTCATTCGTGCTGCGCATATCATCGATTCTCACTGTACGTAGGATCTGCCAATTTTTTTAAACGCACAATTATGCAACAAACTTCCCAGTACTCCCATACTTTACCTCAAAACCTCGGTCATTTCACTGGATGTGTAAGCCTAGTGACGTAATAGCTACTTCTGAAGGCGAACGTCTTAGATGCCTCATCAATCGCAAAGTTTGCCTCATCAATAGCGAAGATGGTGACATCACAACGATGTCACATAACGCGGCGTCGCATGAAGAAGTCGTCACGTGGCGTCGTCGATCGGCCAAAGTTGGTCCGATCACGGAGGAAGTGCAAAACCGAATGAGGTGCAGAAAACATGCAATTTTTCCGATCCCGGAGGCAATGTAAAATCACGTTAGGTGCACCAAGCTTTGAAGTGGCGGCGAAGAACTCTCGATACATCGACTAAGAAGAGAACAAGAAGCGATGAACTTCGTTTTGGGGCCGTATTAGTCGAATGTATAAGGGACAGTTGCGATTTTTAGGGGGCGAAGCTCCTTATAGCGGCACCCGTTCGTCCCCGGTAGTATGTAACAAGTATAACATATTGACCTCCAAGGTGGTGCGGGTGAGAGACTTCTGTGCGTTGTTGAACAATAAAAAAATAGTGCTCAATGTACATGTCAATGGCTGCTAATGGGGAATGAGAGACAGGAGCATTCGGCTTTTAGTTAACGCGCAGGCTGCAATCACCATTAGCAGCCATTGGCATGTACATTGAGCACTATCTGACAAGAAAGGGTTACTACGTTATATTCGCTGGGTGTAACCTCCTTAGCTTTAGAAAGGTTTAGCGAGCGTTGAGCCGCAGTGCCATGAATACAATGAACTTGTATATACCATGAATGAACTCGAGGTGGTTAAAATGGGGAAGTAGATACGAAGCGCAAGCAGTAAGAAAGTAAAAGCCGCATTCTCCGCCTCTCATTTCCCATTAGCAGCCATTGGCATGTACATTGAGCACTATCTGACTGAAAAAGTTTGCTACGTCATACTCGCTGTGTGACCTCCTTGGTTTTAGAGAAGCTTAGCGAGAGTTCGGCCGCAGTGCCATGAATACAGTGAACTAGTATTATACCATGAACTCGAGGTGGTTAAAGTGGGAAGTGGACCCGAAGCACAAACCGTAAGAAAGTGTGCATGTGCCACCTCCCGTTTAGTCGTTGAAATGTCCGCTGGATGGCGGTGCTTCTATACGGAGAATATATGATGAAAAGATGCGAGATGGTGGTACTTGGAGTGCTGAATAGATTGACGAACGGACACACAGACAGATGCATGGATGGACGCATGAACGGACGCAGGCGCGCATGCATGGACGAACGCAGGGACGGACGCACGAACAGACGCACGCACGGACGGGTGGATGGACGCATGGACGGTTACACAGACGTACGCAGGAACGGACGGAAGCAAGAACGAATGGACGGACTAACGCTTCGCCCCACTCCCCATCATTCACTCCGTGGATATGCTTGCCATTTTTTTTTTTTTGTTCGCTACAAGACAACATTACATCGTCTCCATGGTAAGACGGCCGAGGCTTGGCTTCTCTTGCAGACAACAATTTCCACCGCAGAACATTTTAAAACCTCACCGGTAGCACCAGGCTCAGCCAGACGAGGGTCTATAGGCGGCTCGACGCGTCTCTGCCACGTGTTACTAGCCCTGAGTGCGTCTCGCGAGCGGGCGTGTCCCATTTACGCCACCAGGTGCGCGGTCGCAGCACGCCGTCCGCGATGACCGTCGCCGAGGGAAGGAAGCAGCCTTCGGAACATTCTCGAAGCGTCCCCCCGCGACGTCGTGGCCAGATAGCGATCTGGCGGGAGAAACTGCGCCACCCTAGATCGTCGTAGCCGGCGTCGGACGGGGTCAGACACACTTCGCGGTTGGCAGCCTCGCTCGGTGTCGTCGTCAGTGCCGCGGGCAGTGCTGCGTTGCCGACCTCGTCGAACTACGCTGCCGGCCGCCGAGTTCGTCCGCCGGGTCACCCAGTCATTAGAGGTTGCACATCTCTTAGATTACGTTTCGACCTCTGTGAAGACCCTTTGAAGGCAGCTGTAGAACGTTACATGGTTCAATTCGCTCTTTCCGCAAAACAATAGAGGCCTGAGAGATGTGCGACTGCCTCGATGTATTGTTTGCCGATTTCTGTTTCACTTGAAGGTTCTTTTACAGCCTTGCAGTTCACAGTTTTTTTACAGTGTTGCAACATAGATGCCGCCAACAACAACAACAGAAACAAAGGGATGTGTGTGTGCGTGGTTTCTGTGTTTGCACCGGGGGGAGGGGGGGAGGATATTTTTTTTTCATTTGCACAGACACAACAAAAAAGAAAATTATCCGCAGGATCATACCCTTAGTGCGTACTACCAATTCTCAACAGATACACCGCGCATTTTGACTACGCAAGACTTTGTAGGTTTTAGGGACGACATAAGAGAAGCATGCGAAAAAACACAAGTCCAATAAAAGTACTTAAGTACAATCTTGCAAGCACCAGGGTAATGGGATTGCGAGACACTTTGTCTCAATGCCTAAGCAACCTAACTGAAGCGAGCAACAAAACAAACGACTGGGCAGCCGGCGCAGTGACTTTTCACTATCACGTTGCCCCGAGGACTATACGCACACCGTAAATTTCGAATAGAGAAAAAGACAAAAACAGAAAAAAGCGCACTCAAAACGTCCAACCCGCGAAAGCTGTCAAGGACTGCCGGCGGCAGGCCGGGCAAAGCAAAACACAGCGCGGCACTGGATGGCAAGGGGGGGTTAGAGTAAAATAAGTCAGGCTCGGCCTCACGGAGGGCGCGGCGAGCTTGGCTCAGCACGCGGTGGAGGGCGCACGTTATACGCCTCAATATGCATGACGCAGCGGCGAAGGGTCGGCGACCGCTGGCATCTAAGGCCGCCCTTTCGACCAACGTCGCGCCAAGACGGCCGCGACCGGTCAATCGCCCGGGGCTTCTGTTGTTGCGTATAGGCAGGTTACTAGGTGCTAGTTACTGAATGTAAGGGGGCGGGAGGGCTACGACAGACAGTCCCACTTTTTCTTTGTGTTTCTGGCGTTCATTCGCGTCCCAGCCGTGAACAAGTCCTGAAGCGAGTGACCGAGAACACTCGCTAACTATAGAGCCTATAACCAAGCCTAACGCCGCGCACCCCGTGAGTTAGCTTTGTGCATCAGCGCGACAGCGACATTGTCCGCGGCGTCGTAGAGCGCGTCACTTTGATTTCTCTCGTTGATCTGCTGTGTGTGTCTCGTTCTATATATATTTGTGTGTGTGTGTGTGTGTGTGTGTGTGTGTGTGTGTGTGTGAGTGAGAGAGAGAGAGAGAGAGCCTCGTAGGCGTTCCATGGATTCAAGCGGCGAACGAACGTGTTAGTGATGTCTCCCGTGAAGCACCAATGATTTCCTATAGCTACGCGCACGCCAAGGCCACAAAGACGTCAAAGCGGTTTTGAAGTTGACCTTCCACCTGTTTCAGTTCATGTAGACAACCTCTATGACCACAGGCTGCTTCTGCAGAGTCGCTGTTTGTGCAATGGGGGAACAAAGGAAGGATACAACGAATAGAAACGTGATCAAGAGAATTCTCGCTTATCAAGTCATATCAATGCGTTTTTGGAAAAGACAGACACTAAGATGCATATAACTTCGACTGCAGCAGTGAATGACACTGCTGGGACGTAAACTCTGCCATTGTTTACAGCACACATAGACGTGGTGAATGAGGAGAGACCGTCTACAAAGGCGCGTGCCGATGCCACCTCCACGTTATTGCGGCAGCTTGAACTGACATCATTTATACCGATGGCAACTCTTCAGATAAAGCCACCTTTTTCTGTCGGAAGGAAGAATGCGATGCTTGTTGTTGGAGTCCATATTCTTACCTTCCCTTTAAAGAGCCTACGCCTAAATCAGCCCGATTCGGAACTGATGCTGAGGCGAAAGCATTTGATGTCTCAAACTCACATCCGTTCGTCCGTGCCCTGGAACGGCGCCAGCTGTGGCCTCTCCCACTCATGTTCCCTCAGCCATCACGTGATGGCACAGTGGTGCATAGTAACAGTCGCACCACCACTGCTGTAACAATTACTGTAACTTTAGTAACTGGCGTGCAGGGTAGCCATATAAGTACATAATACATGCAATTGAACTTCGCAGCACAGTATAACAGTGAATGTAACCGTATTTAGGGCTAAGGAGTCACTGTATTTGTATGTTTTATACATTATATCGACTGACCGTTTGTTGAGTTATAACTTTTACTACAGGGTTTCCCATTAAAGGGCTTGAACTCAAGCTTGAGCTTAGCCCCGCTAACTTCTGGCACGTAAGTCACCAACCTCACAAACGTTGAATCACCGTAGTTGGTTATTCATAGTGAAGGATAACGATGCAAAGAAGCTTGCACTAAGCCGCGCAAGCCTTAAAACAGCGAAACAGGACTATCCGGAACACGGAGTAAAGAAAAAGGATGGAGGCATGACGTCATGCAGCCAGCCTTGTCAAGTCAAGCCATTTTGAAGCCAGCAGTACTGTCGGCCCAACGCGTGTCCTCTCCCGGCAAGATCACGGAAGCCACGAGATTTGCCGAGACTTCACGAGTGTGGCGTCCCGTAACTTTTAGCGGAAGCCTCATGCAGGAGGTTAAAAAACGAAACTCCACAGAGACAACTAAACCGTACCACACGCTCTGAAGTTTTGGATCGCGTGTTGGGCCGACACGAAGGGCTCCGCTCGAACAACGTAATGCTTTCCCCTTTATATTTTCTTCCTGCGTGATTCGAAAGACAAATCTGGTTGTTCTTAGGCTGTTTCTAGGCTTTAGCTAGGTGAAGCAGGTTGCTTCTACATTGCTTCTATGCCGTTGCTATGTGAGCCTTAGCTATAAGCGGTGCTGATCGCTCATTGATTCTCAGCGCAGAGAGGTGCGACTTAACTTACGCAGTCACAGACACGACATGCACAAGTCATCGTTGGTGCGGGCCTTCCATCGCTTCGGTATCTTCTCGCAGACATCATAGCCTATCCCGTCCCCTACAGAATTCTCGCATCGTATACATACGTACTCGGGGTCTTCGGCTCGTCTCAGTCACTTCGCAGCCATTTGTTGGGCTAACTTGCCTTCCTTCCTTTTTTTAGTGGAAGTTGTGTGTAGCGGGATTAACGTAATTTCTGTAGAACATGCCCGTTCATGGTGGTGACACTTTTGTGATAGCTGTCCGTTGTATGACATCCAGAGACAGTCACTGGCATCCTTTCTTGCGCGCATCGACAACAGCCAAATGTCTGTGGGCACTATTCTGTGCCCACAGAATAAAGCAAGAATAAAGCTAACAGAATAAAGCCCACAGAATAAAGCAAACAAGCAAGAACACATGACAATACCTTGTTTTTTTTTGCTCACTTTTTAACTCACTATATTTAATTTGATCCACTGGTCAGCGAACATGCGTTAAGTGGCTTAACATAAGTGTTCAGGTTTACGTGGCAAAAAATTATTGTTAGATTATGAAGAATTCCGTATTCGAGGGCTCCAAAATTTCGACCACTTGGTGAATCTATACTTCTAATTGCGCGGGCCTCTTACAATGCCGCCTCGATTGAAATGCAGCCGCTGTGGCCGGGATTTGACCCCACGACCTTTGGGTGCGCAGACGAGTACCATGGGCGTTGAGTGTAGGGTTGTACTTCTTCCTGTGTCCTCGTTGTTTTTGTTTGTGCTGCCCATTCAACACCATAACCACTTGAAGACTGTGGCGGGTGCGACAGTGGACTTGGTGCGAAAGTCAGCATTGCATCTCAGAAAAGGCTACAGCGTACACAGACGGGGACAGTGGGGAAAAAAAAGCAATGCACATCGCACTGTCTTATTTCGTCTTCCCTCTATCGCCGTCGGTAGGCGCTGGTAGCCCTCCCATAGGAGTGAAAGACTTCAAACGAAAGTGGTTTGGACGAAAATCACAGCGCTCCTTCCTTTTGTGAGTGTTATTTCGGCCAGTTTCAAGCCTCGTCGTGTCCACTTGGCCAGTTTCAAATCTCATCAGCAGCAAAGAAGCGTTCTGGCCAGAAAAAAAGAAACACATCCCTGCCCTCCTCCCAGCATTTCCTTCACGAATACAAAGCGCGAACACAAACACAAAAAACGAGCATGCATGCAGTCTGTATACACACCGATATGCGAACGCACACATTCGCATTTCCTGGCAATTTCCCGCGCGATTTCCACGCGAAGTGTATACGCTAAAAGTACCGAGGAACGTGCAGTGTTTCCACGTAGAAGCGCGGAGCGAAATCGCAGTCATTTCGTGGTCGCTCCAAATGTCGGCAGCGCCGCCACGTCGCTTGCTCCTTGGTCGCGCAGGGTAGCAATTTGGTTTCGTCATCTCGGTCTGCTTGATGCGCGCGCAGCTCTCAGGGTGGTGAACTGGCATGGCTAAAAAGGGTCGTCATCCTCCGTCCAGTTTCACATCTTCGTGTTGCATTTCCAGTCATTTACTTTTCTCGCAGTACAAAGGGCCTCGCTACATACATCATCTGTCTGCACTTCGCCCAGCGAGAAGCCCGGGCGACGGCGGAGTGCCATCAAAACCGGGTTAGCGAACCGTTAACACTAAGCAGAACTGTAACATAAAGACATCTAGCTTCTTTAATACCCATGACAATGTAATGAAACCAGTATGTACTATGCTTGTGTGTCTGTAAACCCCATTATGCGGCCCTTATTGTTAGACTTGCCATTTTGTATGCACTACTCAGTAAAAAAACCACCTTTTTACCAATTTTTGGTACAAAAAGGAAAGCAAAGCGACGCGGGATTGCTAATTTTCTAAGATGACCGGACTATGAGCGACCGCTTATAAGCGTGCAATGACAAGGTCACTCTACACCCCCGGGCCCTTCACTTCTCTCTCTCTTCTTTTTTATACCCTCACCCCTTTCCCCCCAGTGCAGGTAGCAAAACCGCGTGAGTCTGGTTGACCTCCGTGCCTTCATTTCTTCCCTTCCTCTCCTCCTCCTGCCTTCTTGTCTGCCCTTGTCTTTTGTTCTTCTGATTGTGTCAACTCTTCGCTCCTGTTCCCACGTGCCCGGTTGCTGCTTGCTGTTTCACGTTCTGTGCTCTCAGTTGTTTGTTTTTTCTCCCTGCTGCACTTGAGACTGGCAGTATGGCAAATAAATAAATAAATTATGTACCTTATACTCCATTCGCAAACCGAGGTTCGTACACAGTCCCCGTTCTTTTGCGTCTCGTACCGTGTTGCAGATCTCGCGAAGCTCAATCTTCGCCCGGCTGCACGCTAAAGTACAAACAAGAAGGCGCCAATCCGGCCGTGTTGTTGGTGTTCTTCTCTCTGAAGCCACGTGGAAAGATCATCTTGGAGCATTCGGGAAGCCGCGGGGCGCTTTCTTCTCTCTTGGCTCGACACCGCGAGAACGTGCAAGCAACTTTGCATGCAGCGCGACGTTGCAAAAGGAAGAGGGGCGCGGCGAAAGTAGCAGCAATAAACGGCCATGCAGTTTGCGTGACATTTATCCCGGCTACGTGCAACGCGATCTACCACACTGATAAACGAGGCTTCACCAGCCAACCCCTGCCTTAGTCTTTGCCAAGTGTTTATATGATAACGCGTAAGTGGCGAGGATCTCTTCTGGCTCCCTTCTTTTTAAGCTTGCTACACGTCTCCCCTAACGTTATTTGTGGTTTATTTTGTAGCTTCTTTTTGCACCTCGAGAGGTACAGAGAGAAGGCGTAAGAATGAAGTTAAAAGCAGGGACAAGGCGAGTATGTTGGAAGGCTCTGCTCTGGAAAGGGTACATGAAGGATTAAATGTAAGAACAAACTCATAATTCACGTAAACATATGTGAGCTTTCGGCGTTTCCGAGCGCATCTTCATGCCCGTGATAGGGGAATGGGTTAGACCAAAAACGGACGATGTAACAACCCTTTATATTAAGAACACGTATTGCCGTAGTGCTAGTCAGGCCTTCTGAGAAACGAATAGATTGCACAAATGGAAATCAGATTACGTATACTCACAACAAAGATCGGCGTAATTTTTTCTTTTTTCATTTTTTTCTAAGTTTCTGTCACGTTCAGTTTTCAGTGGAAGATGATAATTCAAAAGGCGTAACAACACACCTGTCCATGAAGAAGTAAAATGGTGATTTCAAAACGAGTTCCGTGGCACGCAGTTGATCTACAAGATGAAGATTACGGCTCCACCGAGCACAAACACCGTTACTATATGGTCACGGTTAATGCATATGCTACGAGTTCTTCAAAACTCGAAGCTCAAATCTCCCCTTTGGTAAACCCTTGATGGTAAAGCCAAGAACTGTGTTTTTAATGGGCCGCAGGTTTTAAAGAGCTCATTTCGCAGAAGATCCGGCGTCGGTGTCATCAGTTGCAAGTGCAAAAAAATGATGAGCGTAACGGAGAAATTCGTAATGATGTGAATAAAAGAAATACTAACATTTTCAGGTCCGAGTGAGGACTGAACCTAGAGGCAGTTTGCGTGTTAGCAGGTGTTTCACCACACGGTGGTCCCGCCCCGCCGTGGTGGTCAGTGGCTAAGGTACTCGGCTGCTCACCCGCGCGTCGCGGGTTCGAATACCAGCGGCGGCGGCTGCATTTCCGGTGGAGGCAGAAATGTTGTAGGCCCATGTGCTCAGATTTGGGTGCACTTTAAAGAACCCCAGGTGGTCAAAATTTCCGGAGCCCTCCACTACGGCGTCTCTTATAATCATATGGTGGTTTTGGGACGTTAAACTCCCCATATCAATCAATCAATCAATCAATCAACACGGGGGTCACGCGTCTGTTTAGAAATACAGTTAAGATAACTTCCTCTACTTGGAAATGCAGTGGAAATATCGTTCATGTTTTACAAACTCATGCGTCCTGCGTACGGGCTTCACAATACAACAGGTAACATTGCAGCAATATTTTGTGGTACAAGCGTACATTCCCATCAGGCGCCAGCATACTTGGTTATCTTAATGACTGCGTAGTTTAGGCCTGCCACCCTTTACAAAAGACGCGCGTTATTGTGCGTATTACCTGAAGACCAATAAGTGGCGGCATCGCAAGCGCGAAAGTATTTCACGCCCGTAACGGCTCGTCGTTTAACGCACGCTAACCAATTACACAGAATGTTGCCATGCGCGAAAGCTTCACTGGAACAAGCCACTGCGAACTTTATCGATTACATTGCAGTAATCCACGATTTAAACTTCTCGAGTTTACATTGTACAATAAAAGTATGCACTAAGTGTTTGAAGTGCGCACTAGGAATTGATTGATTCATTGATTGATTGATTGATTATTCATTCATTCATTCATTGATTGATTGATATGTGAGATTAACGTACCTAAACCACCATATATTATGAGGAATGCTGTATAGCGGTGGGGCTCCAGCAATTTCGACCACTCCTGGTTCTTTAACATGCACCCAAATCTGAGGACACGGGCCTACAGCATTTTCGCTTCCATCGAAAATGCAGCCGACGCACTATTGACAAAATATCAATACCGTGTACAACTCTAAAGGCGAAGCTTAAGGGTCCCCCAATTGTTTTGCTCAGTCGCAGCGGCCCCAATGCGAAAAAGATAAGTATACTCTCATGCTCTCCCGTCCCGCCTATGTGTCCCTCGTGTGGTTTATCTTTTTGCGCTAAGTCTGTTGTTATTATTACTGAACCTGCACCAATTAAGCCGACAGCATGCAATGCTGTGTAATCCATGACGTCACGGTGACATCCCGAGCGGGATTTGTCATTGTTTTTCAAATGCCTCAAAGTTAATCGGGGCTCTACTTTCATTGTGATGCTTTATCATTCGAAATCGATTTCGTGCTTTCTTTTCAGTGCATTTTCTTATACCTCAGTGGTCCTAATAGAAATTTCCATTCATTAGGACAAGTTCTCACGTACGCTACGCTCAGGAAGTGAGACGACGTCCACGGAGTCACTGCAGGAAAGCGAACTCCGAGCCAGAGATAAGGCAGCAGTGTCACGCGTGCACTGCCTCTAAGTAACGCTCCTGCCTTTTCTACAACGAACAAAAGGGCAAATTTAACACTCGTTATCTCTTTGGCTGGGCGTTAACGCCACTGGGCATAGCCGCACTGCATGTAGGAACAGGTTCGCGGTCCTCGCATGCTCATTTTATGCACAGGCGATGTTTTCATCCGCTCGGGGCACCCCGAAATTGCCCCGCAAGGCTTAGTGCACAGTACTTATTGCTTTTTATTCACGCGTGCTTTGAACACTAGCGCGCACGTAATTCTATACAAGTGGTTCAACGAATAAAGGCGGCTATTCAAAGCGATTTGCATGCAGTGTGTGTTAGAAGACGAGACGAGCACGCGTGTACCAGTGGAGGAAGCAGCTCGCTTGACCGTCGTAAACTGGAACTTCTCGGGGCTTTGCTGTTGTTTTAGAACTGCAATTTTGATAACGCAACCGTAACCCCTGCACGACGTGTCCTGGTACCTGTACCACAACGCTGTTTGTATACAGCCCGTTCACTTCGGTGCACAGGTGTTTAGTTGGTAAGTTGAGGTTAAAATTGTTACTTTCCTCGTCAGTAGAAGATAAGGCTTCGTCGTAGCCTCTGCCTGCGTTACCATGCTTGACTGCCTCGTCGTTTACAAAACCCGTGAGAACACACAGCTGTCTGTCTTTCATTTTTGTCTGTTTGTTTGTCTGTTTGTTATCAAGCGACAATTACTCCTGGTTTTCTTTTTTTTCGTTCTTCCTGCCTTTTGCAATTAAGTGGAATAAGCCACGACTACATTGTATCCAGCAGCGGCCAAGTCCCATTGCAGAATACGATAAGAAAACTGGCACGTAGCAATTTCTTAGTAATAAATAAATAAATAAACCCTCTGCCACAACACACACTTCCTTAACCCGAGGCTACACCAGTGATACCCAATCTTGGCCATGGAGCAACGAGTGCCATTACATGATTCAATATTTGCTGAGCGAGTGCAATCGCTCATGCACGTGCAGCAAGCACCCAATACAGCCTTAGTAGAGAGGACCGCTCCCAGGCAAAGCGGTCAATGGTGATGTAGTGACAGTTTCGCCACGTAAGATATGCTGCAGTGACCGCTGATTCACTTGTTGGTTGCACCTGGCGCTGGAATATCAGTCAACGCAAGAGCACTGTTGCTATATTTATTGGCGTACGCAGGGTTCCCCTTCCGAGAAGGGGAGGGGGGCGATGGCTCCTTGAATATCGCCGCGCCGTCCACCCAACATCGAGTCGACGATTGAGCCCGACGGCTGCGTATACAGTGTGGCCGTCAGGAAGACTATGTGGTGGCCCGAAACGTGGGTATTATGCATGCGCCACCGCACAGCCGCTACGGCGTGTCTGTTGCGGCCGATAGTGCCGGGTCGAGCTTCGGAGAAAAGCGTTCACACACGCAACCGCCTTCTCTCCTAACTCAGCGCCGCTCCCCTTCTGGTGCGTTTGCGACACCTCTTCACGCCCTCTGAGACACGCGAACACACCGTCGGGCCGCGCGACAGAGACCCCGGGACGCACTCGTGGTATACTCGCGTTGCGCGCTGTTGAGAACCACCACGCAGAACCTCACATGCACGGCGTGCGACACGGCGTCCGCGCATAGCGTCCGAACGATTCGTTCAAGGTTGTCGCCAATGTTACTGGAATAGTAACGTTTGGTTGTCGCCGCGTAAGTGTGTGTGTCACTGACGTAAAGCGAGGGACGTTTTTTTTTGTAGCAGAGCTGTTATGATCGAGATTGGTCGTGCGTCGTAGATAGAAAATCATCAAGTCATCATCATCATCATCTCATCTATCATCACCTCATCTTCATCTACCGACACGCCCTCTCTTTTTCATTGTCGTACGCTGATACTCGTGCGCCCATTCTTGCGTTCGGACGCAATAACACTGATGGGTGAGAGAACGAGTTGAGGCAGAGGAAGGAGAGAGAGAGAGAAACAAGAAATAAAGATAGGAAAAGAGAGAAGGTCTTGGCGACAAGAACTGGTTAGAGCAAGCCATAGCTATGATGTATTAGTATAGTGTAGTATAGCTTGTAGGTGAGCAAGTAGATATGGGCATAAAATGTCTAGCCAGGTCAGGACCACCTATAGGCATAACCTTCGGTGCTGCTGTGAGTCAGCCTTGCTTGACTCGGTGCATGCTGCACTAATTTTAGTCTTCCCAAGCACGTCTCTGGTAGTTGTCACGTGTTCTTATTGCCTATAGTTTTAAGGGACCGATAAACATGCGTACGCAGAAAACATGCACACCCCTAACAAACGCACAGATAACATGAGAATGGCAGAAAAGCAATGGAAATGTGTTGCGTGAGAAGTGTTGAAAGATGCTAAACGTCAAAAATGTGAACAATCGGAGAGTCTCATCTTTACTACGGGGGGCGGAGTATACGTTCAAGACGCGTCGCACCACCTTCCATTAAGCTTGATTGATTGATTGATTGATATGTGGGGTTTAACGTCCCAAAACCACCATATGATTATGAGAGACGCCCGTAGTGGAGGGCTCCGGAAATTTCGACCACCTGGGGTTCTTTAACGTGCGCCTCCCATTAAGGCATTGCTCGTATAAAACGCTCTTCTTGATATCCGTGATCGATTAAGTCATAGCATTCTCACTCACTCACTCACTCACTCTTGTCCATGTTGTACTTAGTAACTCTACCTACGTCGGGCACCGTATTCTGCTTTAAAATGCACAATATTCACCTCGCCACATGAGTGTCGTATCTGCGGTAGATAACAATTAGACATCTCGCTCGCGGCTCCTTACAATGTTATGATTATTTTATGCTTCGTTACCGAAATCCTATTATTCGTGGCTTAAGGTCTTATAGGATGACTGCCAGTGGGCGTGTTGGGAAAGGTTCATGGTCTTATACCCATCGAACTTGATTTTGGCACGTTGCGCTGTTCCGCAACAGTTTTTAATTACCGCTACTGCGTAATGCCCCCAGTGACAGACGGTGCTCAGATTACCGTTACACGCTGTTGCAGCATCTGCCTTAAGGGTTCAGTCATTAGCTTCTAATTTGCTTAGTCTATAAAAAGAACACCTCTCCTAGTGAATACCGCAGTCAAAACATCACATACACTCACTCACTAACTCACACACACACACACACACACACACACACACACACACACACACACACACACACACACACACACACACACACACATGCACTGGCAACGCTAGTGTGCGATTGTACCCCATTTTTTGATCCTCGCATTCAGGTCATCGAGATGCGCGAGCCCCAGCACAGGTCGCACCGTTAAGAACCTGGCATTCAGCGTTTGCTACAACCAACCCCCCCCTTCTCTCTCTCTCTCTCTCCACTTCGCTTTTCTTCTCGGCATCAGACCATCTGAACGACGACATCGCTTCCCCGGTGTCAATACACAGGCCTCGATTGCCTATATAGCACAGTGGAGAAAGTAAATTTAAATATTGACTCTTCTTCAGCCTTTCCTACAAGCCAACTTTTTTTCTCCCTACTTTTGTTGAATATGCGCTGTCACTCATATGCGGCGACACGTTCTTATACACGCGCATTACGCCACCGTTACCGCCGGGCCCGCCTCTCTTTTCGATCCGCGGGGCTGCGTCTCCCGACATTGACGATCTCGGCAGAGTCCCCTTGCGACATTCTCGGTGGCTGTGAATACAGTGAATAAACTCTCTCGCCAACGAGGACTTCGTAATCTTGGCCATGGAGCATTGAGTGTCATTACATAATTCAATATTTGCTGAGCGAGCGCAATCGCTCACGCACGTGCAGCAAGCACCCAATACAGCATTTGAAGAGAGGACCGCTCCCACACAAAGCGGTCAATGCACTCCTTTGGTGATGTAGTGACGGTTTCACCACGTAAGATATGCTGCAGTGACAGCCGTCACTTGTTGGTTGCACTGGCTATATCAGTCAACGCAAGAGCGATGTTGCTACATTCATAGGTGTACGCAGGGTTCCCCATCAGAGGGGAGGGGGGGATGGTTCGT